>JADDOH010010528.1:0-136104 GCA_016648135.1 Agrypnia vestita
TTTTCTTTCTTTCTTTTCTTTAATCTTCTGGAAGAAAGTGCCTACCTTAGCGACAATTGAGAATCTACTAAAATCTTTTATAAAAATCGTAATACCAGCATGCATCTTGTCTTTAATCTTCTTTCTCTTTCTTTCTTCTTCTGGATTCTTTTCTTTCTTTCTTTTCTTTAATCTTCTGGAAGAAAGTGCCTACCTTAGCGACAATTGAGAATCTACTAAAATCTTTTATAAAAATCGTAATACCAGCATAGCTCTTGTCTTTAATCTTCTTTCCTTTCTTTCTTCTTCTGGATTCTTTTCTTTCTTTCTTTTCTTTAATCTTCTGGAAGAAAGTGCCTACCTTAGCGACAATTGAGAATCTACTAATATCTTTTATAAAAATCGTAATACCAGCATGCATCTTGTCTTTAATCTTCTTTCTCTTTCTTTCTTCTTCTGGATTCTTTTCTTTCTTTCTTTTCTTTAATCTTCTGGAAGAAAGTGCCTACCTTAGCGACAATTGAGAACCTACTAAAATCTTTTATAAAAATCGTATAAAAAGAAAAAAAATATATTTTCCTTTAGGCGCGTTTAGAGTAGAATTTCAGGATGCAACGAATTGCGCACGCATCATGCAACGGAATTTTTAACACCATGAAGTCACGACTCTCCCTCAAATGAGATGCACGTGCTCCGAGCGCTGTAATTGTTGTTTATTTTCTCTTTGCCGGTGTAGTTCTCATAGTATAATTGTGATCAAATTCACAATGTGTTATGGTAAAAAATGTTCTCAGGTTTTCACGGCCGTTCAGAATCGTCTGCGTGTATTTTTCTTGGATACTCTGCCGCGCGTATCTGACCTCTCTGGCTGACGTTTCGGATCCCATTGCGGGGTCCATCATCACACATCGGTCCTGAATAATGTGCTTACTGTTTCATTTTCTATTTTTGTGCAAGCAAAATGCAATTCGGTACGTGGGTACTGTATTTAATTTGTATTTTTGTTATTTAATTATTTATAATTTAATTTGGATTTTTGGAATTTTTTTATTACTCCCTTTTGTAGCGTCGCTCGACCGAAGCCCAACGCGTAGGTTAAGCGCCAAACCTTTTTTTTGTGAACTCAGTCACCGACCGAACCCATAGAAGGCGTTGGGAAATGTGACAAATTTTTTATTATTTATTTATATTTATTAATAATAAACGTATTTTTTATCCGTTGATGGAGAATGATGGCAATTGTATTTTGAGTTGGAACATAGTTAGACAAAATGCGTATGTGAATTCTGTATACCTAGCTATGTTCCAACGCGAGATGTACAATATATGTACAGCACGTGGTTTTTATATATGTCAAAGAAGTATAATTTCTTATGCCTGTACATATACCTTTTTTTGACAGCCGAAGTACTAAGAGCGATCACAGTATATGCGTATGTCAATAAAATAAAAAGCGTGGGGCTCTCTCTTCTTGTTCTCGTGAAAAAATAACATTAAATTAAAAAGAAGATGCAAGTCCCTACGTATACTGTCGAATTTGCAAAAATTCGATTTTCGTTTTGATATCTTAAACCATCCGATTTACTCTATATTTGTTAAAAAATAGTTTAATTTTCCTTCAATATATGCTTTGTTTGAAACGAAAATTCGAATTGCTTTCAACATTATAAAATATAAAATAAATTAGGTGATTTAAGATAGCGAAACGAAAAAAGAATCTTTGCAGATTCGACAGTAACTAGGGACCATCGATTAGTGATTTTATTGGGGTTTGAGAAAAAACGCCCCGCGCGTTCACGTTACAGGTATATTCCTGTCTAAATAATTAAGAAACGAAAATGTTTGAACACCAACGTTCTAAAATCAATAGTCATGGAGACAAGCGATTTCAGTTTTTTTTAAATATCTCTAATTTATCTTTTGTAAAATTTTGGACCACCGTGAAAGCGACTTACATCGAATAAAATGATAAAACCTTGTAAATAGAATTTGAAAAAAGGTTTTTATCCTTTTCTTGGAGTTGTATTAAAGCGAATGAATTTTTCACAATCGTTACCATAATGATAGTTCAACTTTTTTCAAAAAATAAGACAGAAATATTGAAAAAGTGTTTTGATATTACATATCTGCATAACTATTTGCACTGGGTCATGATTGCTCGAACATTTTCGACTCATTATCAAGGCAGGAGTCTACCTGTAAAGTTTTTGCTACTAGCTATGAGTCTCAAGTGTGCTTAGATTGCGCTGTGTAGTGAGTGTAGTGACTATAGAAGGCAATCCATGACTTAACATCTCCGTTGCGGTCCGTTGAAATGTATTTGTAGGAAACCCATGAACCGGAGCTATATTTGCGAGAATTTTACGAAATGTAAATAGCCTTGAATTTAGTTAAGTGAGCAGATAAAAATAAAGGAATCCATTTTGAAATCAGAATCATCAAAATTATTATTTTCTTAATCGAGGCGCAGACGCGATGAAGGAATTTCTATCCCTCTCCTCTGACGTCATCGCCAGTTTTGTGACGTCACTCGCCGAGCGGTTTTCCTTCTCGCTCTGACGCGCCTCCGCGGCCGCATGCCCGTCTCGCTCCGGCGCCTTTCTAGGCGGGAACCTAGCGGTCACCGAAGGTAACAATATTCTAAACCTGTAAAGGTTGAATTACTTATTATCAGTACACTTGCGCGGAAGGTCTGAAGACATTTTTCTGGGATATTCTGCCGCGTTATACGATACCATTGCAGGGTCCATCATCAGGACCGATGGTGCTGTGAATTTTTGTTCTGTGATTATAGGGTCATACCACCATGGGCGCCTTTGACCCTAAAGGTCTACTGTTAGTTGTTACTAACACGGCGAACATTTTTACTCCCTTTATATTAACTCGTGGCGTCTGCTTGCTTGACGAAAAAACTTTGGATCGATTTTTAACCCTTTTCCCGTGATCCAATCGAGCTGAAACTTTGCAAGCAGACTCGTGGCGACGATCAAGAAGATCAATATAAAATTTTCATTAAAATAATTAATAAATTTTTGGATTTTAAAAATTTTTAATGTTTTTTTTCATACAACTTACTAAGTTGTATGAAAATATTTCAACGCATCTGGTAAACACGGAACCTGATTATGCTATAATTTTGGATTTTTGGAATTTTTTTATTACTCCCTTTTGTAGCGTCGCTCGACCGAAGCCCAACGCGTAGGTTAAGCGCCAAACCAGTTTTTTGTGAACTCAGTCACCGACCGAACCCATAGAAGGCGTTGGGAAATGTGACAAATTTTTTATTATTTATTTATATTTATTAATAATAAACGCCCTAGTGGGCTTTTACAGTAGGTACAAGGATTTTTTTATATAGGTATCTAACAGAAAACACGTTTTACAGTAAATAATTAAAGATAATAATATAAATAGAACATATTTAAGATAAATGAGCAATATAAAATAAATGAACAGTAGAAATGAACAATATATATATTAACGACGATTAGTACACAAGCAAACAGTAACAATTAGAGACCTTTGAAATAGAGATAAATTAATCCAATATACCAGATAAATAAGATAAGAAGATAGAATAAACCAAAAAATAAATGTAAAAGATAAAATGAAAACATATTTTAAAGGGAAATGAACAATAATTAGGATACTTTAAAATAAATAAAAATTTATAATTCACGTGGAACAAAACATAAGGAAAAATTTAGTCCATTAAACGGTAATTAAAAATGTTCTCAGGTTTTCACGGCCGTTCAAAATCTTCTGTGTATAGTTTTCTGGGATATTCTGCCGTGTGTATGTGACCTCTCTGGCCGACGTTTCGGATCCCATTGCAGGTTCCATCAGGGGTCATCAGCCCTGATGATGGACAGCCCTGTCACATATACACGGCAGAATATTCCAGAAAACTATACACAGAAGAAACTGTTACTAATTCTATTGGTATATATGGTATAAGATGTATGTGAGGCCTCTCCTCGAATATGCCTCTCAGATCTGGAATCCATATTTTGTTAATGATATAGTTTTACTGGAAAATGTTCAGAGACGAGCCACAAAATTGCCCTTGGGTCTTAAAAACCTGGAATATGCGGAAAGGCTGAGAGTATTGAAACTGCCCACTCTTCAGGAGCGACGAGCGAGAGGTGACCTCACCGAGACATTCAGGATTCTATCGGGCTACTACAATATTCCTAATATGACAGATATGTTTGCATTTAACACTAATGTGGGCCTTCGAGGACATCACCTGAAGTTGAACAAGTCTCGGTTCTCGTGTAACCCAAGAAAGCATGCATTAAGCAATAGAGTGGTCAATATGTGGAACAGTTTGCCCGAGGATGTTGTGTCTGCAGCCAGTGTCAACCAATTTAAGAATAGGCTGGATATTCAAATGAGAGACAGTGATATGGGCCTATCAGCTTAAGCTGCCTGCCCATTATCAATAATAATAATAATAATATTCTAAGCTAAGTAATTCTTCAATTCGGGTAAGTAATTCCGAAAATTAGTTTCCAAGGCGATGCACGCGTGTTAACGGTGAATTTAAGGTGTAGTTATTCCCGTGGGTCTCGTTTTGCGTTGTTTTTTGCAAAGTTTTTGAAAAATTGCAAAAATAACGTTGGCAAAAATGCAACGAGACGACCGAAGACCACGCCGGGTTCGCGCCGTCCGAGCCCGGCCGTAAAGTGTAACCGGTCCGCGAGCCAGCCGCCGCGGATGGTCAGGGACCCTTGCGCGACCCGGCTCTATGGGGAACTTTTTATTTGATCCCAACACACACCCGAGTAGAACTGCTTAAAATGAGCGCCGACTACTACTATCTTAGAGGAACGGCGGTGTCCAACACCCCACTGCAATGTCCTTGGAACTTTTATCTCTTTTTCCTTTGCACTGCATACCGGGTTTGATCAAAGAATACTGGGGATTTTCATTTATTTCACAAAATATATCGAGGGAAGAAAGCCAAAAGGGCGTTATTCTTATTATTTCGTTATTATTATTATTATTATTATCATTATCATTATTTCGTTATTATTATTATTATTTCGAACATTACACAGGAAAGCAAAAAAAATGTTTTGTCATACTGATTTTGTCAATATTTATTTTATTATTAAACAATTTCTATATGTATTTTGGAATAAAAAAATATGGATATAGTTTAATAATAAAATAAACTTTGACAAAATTAGATTAACAGAACTTTATGTTGCTCTCCTGTAAACTTTTGACTTTCTACCCTCGATATATTGACTCATCAATACTAATAGGCATGACGGCAGATTTCCTTCTGTAATGTAGGTACACGTCTACTATTACCGAAAATAGCATTATTTCAGTAATAAGCAAATAATTGCATTTTCGTCTACCTATTTTAATTTCGCCCACAGGTGTCATGACGTCCACGTGACGTCAAGCTTATGTAAACACTGCATTGTGTCTATGGCAACAGTTCAAGAGACACGGTGATGGTTACGTGACGTCATTCACTCTGATCGGCGTTTCAGTTAAAATGGCCGATCGCAGTTTTTTATACTTTTATTTTATTGCAAAATCTTATTAATCTCAATGTGTATATTAAAACTGGATCATTTTCTAGAATCCTTTCAAAGTATTTTCTTCTTTAAAATCACTTATTCTTTAATACTGTCATCGTGCCTATTCAAATGGTTTCGTATAAAATACCCATACAAAATAGACAACACAAAGTATTATTTATCGGTACCCATAGAAATATCATCCAGGACGGTCCTTTATGACTAAGGATCATGGTCTTCACGACTTCCCACCTTCTTGACTTTTCTCCTCCTTTTTCCCGGCATCCCGCTTTCACCAGAGAAGGAGTGGCTTTTACCACTTCTTCGGACCTCTTCCTCTTCGGCTTCGACCCTCGACGTGGTCCACTAGAACAAGCTTCTCCAGACTGTGTTCTCTTCTGGCAAGATGTTATATTTTAAAACTCTCGTTTGTATTCTCACTTGTAGATGAGAACATATGTAGTTCTCAAAACTAGTAGTGTATAATTAAACTCAAAAGTGGTATTATACGAGTGTTTTATTTGTATATGTAGGTATATACAGGGTTATTTGGAAAACATTAATAACCTCGCAGGATTATATTCCTGCTTTAATTATGAGTCGAAAATGTTCAAGCAACCATTACCTAATCAATAGTTATGGAAATATGCGACATCTAATTTTGCATTTTTTTCAATATTTCTGACTTATTTTTTGTAAAACATTGGACTATCATTACAGTAACTTATATCGAATACGAAAAATTCATTCCCTTTAATATAAATCAAATAAAATAATAAAAACTTTCCAATTCCAATTGGAAAACATTCCAATTAGAATTTCTGCAGAGTTTTTATCATTTTATTTAACTTGAATTGAAACAAATGATTTTTTTGTAATCGATATAAGTTACTGTAATGATAGTTCAATGTTTTGTAAAAAATAAATCTGAAATATTGAAAAAAAAACACAACTCCATAACTATTGATAATAGGTCACGGCTGCTTGAAATTTACGACTAATAATCAAGGTAGGAATAAAGTCCTGCGAGGTTATTAACGTTTTCTAAATAATCATGTCATTCCACAAAGTTAATACCAAATCAATGTAAATATAAATAATATTAAAAATATATATTGCTGTGCATATAAAAGCCTACAAGAACATTGATTTTAATAAATATTAATTGTTTTCCCTTAGAAGTACCTATACTATACTGTAAATATAAAATTAAGGAAAAATACGCTGGTGATAAATATTAATTTAAAAACGTTTAATATAGGTACTAAAACCACAGGTTTTGTACTGGATCTCCTCATACATTTGCATATTCACTTCAAAACGAATGCATCGTGTAAAAATATAGGTATTTTTGCTTCAAGGTTGTCCGCTTGAGGCCAGATTCATTTTCTGTTTCATGCATCGGACTTTGGTCACCGTGGAAACACTCAATTATTATTCTTGATGATTTCCATGACTCACATCTACGTGTACAGTACTACGATATGAACACAACAACAATGGAGTTATTAGCACCGGAACTGCACTCTAAACAATCACCGAAGGATCTTGGTTTAAACATCTTACGACTGGACTTTCGACATCGTTCGGTGCTAAAGTCTTCGACTGTATCCAGTTTACCAGATGCAGGGAGTATTACAAACAATTCTTTGGTTGGTTACTTTTAGTACATTACTTAATACGCGAGTCAGAAATCAATTCGATCCAGTATTCACTTACTATGAATGCTTATTTATGATTTAAAGCGCTAAAGTAATAAATAACAAAACAGAGATAATGATTTTTTAATTTTTAAAAATATACAGAATTGCAGGGCTAAATAAAAAATATGATAATAAGAGTTTAGGCTGGACATTCACTATACCTAACTGTAAATTTTGAACGTTTTTTTCGAAAATGTGGGTTTTTATTATTCATTTACATCAGAATATATTCTAAACTACAATGTTTTAGGATGACAACTTACATAGAACATTTGTTCTTATATAAAAATAAAAAACTGAACATTATTTTCAAAAACTAAGAAAATATAAGCTTGAAATAATTCGTTTTCAGTGACTTAGAAATAACCCTTAGTTACGGGATATTTGTATGTACACAGAAGATGTTTTCATACGTGTATAAAGCTGGCATTATGGTGATAAAACTGTACTAAAATAATTCAAAAATGTTCAATATTAATAATATTATACATTTTTAAATTTGACATTTTAAAACGATGATTTTAAAACGATTTTTATTCGTATAAAGAGATGATTTTATACAATATATTATATTTACTGTGAGCACTATTTAAAAGCTTTTTTTTTTTAAATTCAAAACACGTTAATTACTTTATTTATATTTAAAAATAAAAATTCTAAAGTATGAAATACGTCAACAAATAAGGCAATTTTAACAGCCATAGTACTAAGAACGATCACAGTTTATGCGTATGTGAATAAAATAAATAGAATGTATTGATATAATAATGATTTATTAAAAGTAAGATTGAGCAAGCGATTGTTAGGGTTTGCGAAAAAGCAAAACAAAAATATTTATTGGAATATTCTCGATAGTCTCAACTTTGTCTTCAACCTGAATAATTGAATAGTCTTATGGTAACGCATTTTCATGATAAGAAAAGCTCCAGATTCGTATCTCGGTTGCATAAAATGTGTTAAAAGTTTAATTAAAAGCATAAAATTTGATATATATGTGGAGAATACGTTGGCAGCACTGGGCGAACAGCCGGAAACGTCAGTCGACGCGTAGCCGTACGTGGAGACCCGGCTGTGATAAGAAGAATTTATAGTTGTTTGCGAATAAACGTTTTTTCTGCAATTACTGTTGTATTTAAATATATCTGCTAATGTGCGATTGATTCCACAACTGGGGGCTCGTCCGGGATCGTAATTGCAAGAAAAAAAACAGAGTTTACGCGGATGAGAACAAGACGCAACACGTGGTGACGCCATTTTGACATACCTACACGACGAAAGAATTGCTTATTAAGGCGAGATTTAGAGTGACTGAGAGACTGTAAAAGCGATTAAAAGATTATTTTACTGTGCAGCGTATATTCTGTGTGTCACCTAACCAAAAAATCAGACGTAAAAGCCGTTACGACGATCGACGATTGACATTCGAGTTCGACGCCGAATTAAAATGCATACTCGGAGCGCAATGGCTAGAGAAGGCAGCGGTAGCTCACCGGACGCCGAAACAGCAGGAGAGAATGTGAGGTTCCCGTTCAGGGACCTGGAAGACTCGTTAGAAATATTCAATGGAGATGACGGACAGACTGTAACAAAGTGGACAGCCGATTTCGAAGAGATCGCGGCGATGGCGAGTTGGAGGGAGATTGAAATGGTGGTTTACGCCAAAAAACTAATCAAAGGGACCGCACAGCTGTTTCTAAAGTCCGAGGGGAAGATCGGAAGCTGGACAGACTTAAAAGCGAAGCTCACCGAAGAATTCGCACCAAAAACGAATGCGGCTAGTATTCATAAACGACTAGCATCGTCCCCCAAACTTATCGACGAAAGTTACATTCAGTATTTCTATCGAATGAAAGAGATCGCCGCCCAAGGTGACGTCGACGGCGCCGCCTTAATGGAATACATTATTGACGGGATCGAGGATGCTGAACCAAATAAAGCCATACTGTATGGTGCGCCGGACTTGAAGGCCTTCAGGAAAAAGCTGGATATCTACGCAACAATGAAGTGCAAAAGTAAGCCGACACCACCGACAAAACAGACGAGTATGCACTCCGGACCCCCCTCTAGCAGCGCAGCCCGCAGCAATAGTATCAGATGCTTTAACTGCGGAGGCATAGGACACAGATCAGGGGAATGCAAGTTCAAGAACAAAGGAACTCGATGCTTCAAGTGTGACGCCTTCGGTCATATTGCGTCAAAGTGCACCAAGATCAATGACGACACCCCAAAGAAGCATACGCTTAATATAACAACACAGCAGTCGGGTACCCCGCTTTACAAAGACGTCTTGTTGGCTGGAAAATCTGTGAAAGCTTTCATAGACACCGGGAGTGACCTGAATTTGATGACGATGTCGCAACTCCTTAAGATGGACCAAGTGGACCTCCTTGATGACCCTATTGAGCTCAAGGGAATAGCAGAGAAGAAGGTAACAACAATTGGATGCTTTGAGACGAAAATGAAGATCGACAACTGCGAGTTCCCTATTATTTTTCACGTAGTTCACGACGTTGTGTTGCCCATGACTGTCCTTCTTGGAAGAGCCATCCTACGAAATGTTGACGTGACGATGCGAGCCGACAAAGTTGAAGTCACCAAGAATGATGTAGAAGAACAGGTGAAAAGCCTATATCTGGTGGAGACCAATGAAGCTAACCGTGTAGATATTGGAGACGGGAAATACAGAGAGCGAGTGGAAAGCATTATCACAAACTGTCCCGAAGAGTCAGTCCGAAGAAACAGAGACGAATTAGAAAAGTCAATCACGAGGGAAAGAAAAGAATTGGAAAAGACAATCACGAAAAACAAAGAAGAATTGGAAATGATGCACAAAACGAATGAAGAACAGTTGAAGGAGACGGTCATAAGGAATAGCTATGAATTGGAAAAGACGGTCACGAGAATCAGAGAAGAACTGGAAGCGTCCATAACTAGGAAGAGAGAAGAGTTAGAAATGATGGTCAAAAGGTACAGAGAAGGATTGGAACAGACGGTCACGAGGAGCAGAGAAAAATTGGAAGACATTATCAAAAATAAGCTGCAGAGAGAGGATAGACGTAGATCAAATAAAGAAAGGAAGGCAAGCGGGAAATACGGAGTAGATGGCTTAGCAGCTGTCAAGCGGAGTCAGGACCCCAGCAGCGATAGCGATGAGGAATCATCCGGGACGGATGACCCGCAGGAAGGCCGAGATGTGGAGAATACGTTGGCAGCACTGGGCGAACAGCCGGAAACGTCAGTCGACGCGTAGCCGTACGTGGAGATAAGAAGAATTTATAGTTGTTTGCGAATAAACGTTTTTTCTGCAATTACTGTTGTATTTAAATATATCTGCTAATGTGCGATTGATTCCACATATATACAAAATAATGAGATTCGCATAATTTTTCTTTTGGTAAAATATCTATAATTTATGAATCTATTTTTATAATCAATCAATGCTGTTTTCTTTAATAATGTTGGTTAATACATATTTCTGTCCGGTTTGATACAATCATAATTTGTACACTCGAAGTAATATTTAGTTTCTAGCGTTCGGTAAAAATATATTTATAGTCTTTAAAAATAATACAAAAAATATTGAATATGTTGTGAAGAAAATCACAAAAAAGTGTCCTTACTTGGAAGAATAAGAAGATATACAAATAAAAATACAAGTTTATTCATATACAATACTATGATTCTCCCGCTTATTATTATTCATAGATTATTATCCCAGTATATTATTTACAAGCACCGAAGGAATGCTAAAGAAACTTCAAATAGTACAAAACAGAGCGATGCGCATAATATTGAAGTGTAATACTAGAACAAAAATTTTGAAGGCCCTAGGACTAGAAACACTAAATCAATGTGTAAATGTATCGGTCTAATATTTAAAATTAAACACGAATTAGCACCCAAATACTTTGATGACAGGATAAAGCTGAATAGGAATTTTCATTCTTACAATACAAGAGAAAGCGACAACATAAGACTACCGAAGAAAAAGAAAAACACCTCACAAAATTGCATGATGTACAAAGGTCTAAAAATCTTCGACATCCTGTCAAGGGAAATTCAAAACACGGTGAATATAAAGAGGTTTAAACAGGAGTGCAAAAATTTTATTGTAAAAACTTTTAAATGACTAGATGGAATGCAATATGTTTGAGTGAAATCATGTATTAGCCCACACAACATTATGTGTGGAACTAGATAATTAAGATAAATAAATAAAAATGTAGGTATATTGTAATCTTTACTTCACACATACTCTGACCACATTTCCTCCAGTCTTACTTCCCTTGACCTAACCACGTGCTGGAATTTATAGTACTTCCATACTGCCTCTGTTAAAAAAACTAGCTGTATTGTGCAATATAGAAAGTCTAAAGGTCCAACTAATAATAAAACGCAGCGATGCTTTCTCTGTGTTGAAATATTGTATTTATAAAATTATTGAAATTAATTATAATTTATGGTTACGTTATCTAATTGATTCAAGACAATTTATTTTCGCTGCAAGTTTATTATGAATGAAATGATCCTCTATCATGGCGTTTTACGTAAGATTGGCAAATGGCAAATGGCGATCACTAGTCGTAAATGCTACCAAAATTCGGCGAGCAGTTTTTCTCAGATTTTCATGCATTTTATTTCAAATTTTTTTAATGGTCAGTTATTAAAATTTATTCATTGTATTCCTTGTATTTTAAATACACACATTTTTGTGTAATGACATAAACTGCATTATGTATTCAATTAGATAAATTATCAAACCAACGATCCTTTAGAACGGAAGAAAATTACTTCTGTGACTTGATTATTTTCATCAATAATATTGCTTTATTAACAGTTTTCTTTAATGAGTAAAACATTGAACTTTGAAATCTGGCAAACAATTTTCTTACAATTAATATTTTGAAAAACGCAGTATTTAATTTATTTTGTAACATCCATCCATTTCATGTATGTATCTTTAAATTTGCGTTTTCTCATAAAATATATTTTTTAAGAACAATTTATGATTTTTTTATTAATAATTCCTATTTTAAGTATATTAACAACCTTTTATTAAAAATAACTTTTAATTATTAAAAAAAACAACTAATGACACTAAAATAATAATTAAAATAGCTCAAAATCGTGTACTTACGATTTACTTGTTGCGTAGGGGGAGGGGGTTTTAAAAAAAACTGGACCAACAGGGTTTCAGGCAACATTCATATTGTTAATCTATAAGCTATTCTGAACTTGGATCAATTGTCAGAATGCGGTCCTCATTAAGCATACTCAAGTCCAACCAGCTCCCGTCTATTATAATTTATATACCTCATCATTATTTGCGCCGTCTGTCGCTCAGCGTTAGTGACGGACATTGTTAATCAGAGAATTAATGTATTTTGATCTGCTTTGATCACCGTATACTACAAAATTGATGCGAAATATTTAATCAGCCATTTCGGTTTCGTTTTGCTTAAAAATGTTGCTTTTCTATCACTCAATTTCATGTCATTTTACTCGCTTTTGTGTGTTCAATATGGAATAAATAAACAACCAGAATAGTAGCGTTTATAGCATTTATTGAAATAAATTAATCAGTTAGACACGTTGATGGAGATTTTCACGATTTGGTGACTGGACAACACGACCTCGAACAAGTTTCTTGACGATAGCTTACATTCTTTTGTAATATTACGTTTAGTTACATTAATTACGATAGATTATTTAATATATGCCAGCAGAGCAATAAGCCGACTGTGTGCATTTGTCTTGTGCGATATTCATGGGGACCATAATATGATTTCGGAAATGTTTCGAGTTTTTAATATTTAAAGCAATACCATTCGGATCATTAAGGCCATTTCCCCACAGCACTCATGAAACCCGAGACTAATTTATGTACATTTTAGGTCTATAATAATGTATATTTGATGGGTAGGAGAAACTGGAACAAATTTTAAATTTTAATCTCATAGTAATCAACGAAAACAAGAAATAAAATTTTTCTACTTAAGAATAGAGATTGTGAATTCTCGACTTTTTTAGATTCACGAGATTGAGTATTTTTTAGCAATTACGTGAATTTCGAGATTCAAAGAATTTTATTTATTTATTCAATTTTTTAAATTTCTTAGGATTACCTTAAACTAATTTTGCAGAATTTTTTAAACAAATTTATGAAATAACACGAGACAAAACTTTTTATTTCTTGTCAATAAATAATGCAGATGAAAAATAATACAACAATAAATAATGTTATCAAAAATGTATCACGGATTAAGATTCGTAACAAGAAAAAAAAATTATAATTATTTTCAATTATTATGATCGACAATTTATTCTTAAAAAAATGGCTGTTTAAAAAAACAAAGGCTGTCTATTGATTTATTTGATGATCTTGTTTTTTTTACATTACATTTTTTGTATTCTCTCATTTTGTGTTAACATTGGTTTTATTGTACGTTGTCTGTAGACTTTTGTCAGCGTCCGGTAATGTTTATCTAGCTGGTAGCTTTTTCATATCAGGATACATTATAGATATCTCGTAGAGACGAAATTATATTTTTTAGGGGAAAGTGGGTATGGAAGTCTTTGGGCGTTCATAGGGTTTACGACCAATCGTACAGCTGGCTTAAGTGATTTCACCCTTTCCGAAACGTCGGCCCGAAAGGTCGTAACAACACGGCATAATACCCCAGTAAACACAAACTTGAAGATTAAGTGATCACTTTACACAATGTAACGTTCACCATTTCAACCCATGATAGAATACCACATCTATGAAATTTTTGGAAGTTGTATCTATATTAATTTAAGTTTTACAACCCGTTTCATATGTACGTTGTAATTATCATTAGCACGACCGGCATCCCAAGCTTTTTCATTCCCCTTATTTAACCACAGATGTCACTAATGAGATATCTATTTTTGATTGGAATTTTTAAAGCAATATGTATAATGAGATTCTTCCGAATTATTAGCATTACACTAGAATACGCCCGAAATATCATTTAAAAAAAATTAACTTCTGTAATATATAATAAATAGAGATACGAGCACGGAATACGTGTCGCATCAATATTCTTACTATTTTCAAACTGAGCTAAACACTTGTGCTATGAAAATAGGACTTTGCTGGTGTCCTGGAATGGGGCTCGAACCACGGACCACCAGATCACCAGGCGAGCGTCATGAGCACGACACTTATATTTCTATCTTTGTTCTTTATTTCGTATAAGGTTTGTGAACTACTTCTTGTGTGGCTTATTTCCAAACACAAAGAGATATTTATCCAGAACATATGGTCATGCCCTTTTTAGATGAAATAATAGATTCAATATTCAATGAACATATAAACTGCGTTTCTTCATGAATATGCAGCCGTCGTAGTAGGTACGATTTGTTATTCACGTACACCGGCTTCCTGGAATAAATTCCTGCATCGATGATGGTAAAAATCATCAGCAGCTCTTCGAATAACTCCTCGTAAGAAGTTGACAGTTCTTAGAAGGAAGTGAGGTGAATCAGGATTCATAGTCGCGCCGCAATTTTTTAAATCTTTGAAAGACCGTCCGATGACTGTACGAAATAGATTATCTGATTTATCTGATTTGTCAACCGCACCAGGAAATGTCGCAATGTCGGCTCAACTGATGAATTGAGATCAGAATCGTGATTGGACTTTTCATGTACGCCTCACAAACTTTGTTTCTCGCCTTGACTTTTAACATTATTTGGGTCTTTGCGCTATGGTTCAACTTCTTCAATAATAGCAAAATATCTTTGTGGTAATAAAATCATTATATTCATTACTGATTTCTGTACCTTCTCTTTTTTGTACAAACAAATATAATCTATTCTAATAACTTACTGTATTTGTATTTAATTTCTTCGCTACTTTTTGTATAATAATTATTGTATTGTATTTTTTTTCAATATTTTTCAATTCAATTCAATTCAATTTATTTCATGATAATATGTACATGACAAACAAAATGTTTAAGGCATACATATTAGGAAGTATATATCAAAAATGAAAATATTGAATAAATTAAAAATAACATAAAATCTGGTCAAAGGTGTAGGAGAATCCCGCTTCGGAAAACCCCCTCAGACACATGGAATATATCAATACCCAAAGCGATTTTGTTCAGCATAGCTGTGGCTCTTCCAACAGGCATAACCATCGGCAGGTTGGTCCTGTATATTGGAATGTGAAACAATCTATGCTGACGATGTCTAGTGTAATTATCAGGAACATACAAACCAATGCTCTGCATAATTTGAGGATTATCGATCATACCGCGCAACAATCGATAAAAATGTGTAATCAAATACACATTCCTTCTAGTCTCTAAACTATTGTAGCCAAGCATACCCTGGAGAAACTCGGTTGGGTAAAGCCAAGGATAATGCCCGTACTCTCTCATGTAGAGATATCTCAAAAACTTCTTTTGGACTTTCTCCACCATAAGAGAGTACTTGCCCTCATGTGGCCCCCAGATCATCGAGCCACTCTCGAGTCTACTCCGCACCAAGGAGTTGTAAAGAGTTCTGAGTACGCGGGTATTTTTATATTCTTCTATTTTATATACAAGGGTCTAATAGCTAGTAGCTAAACTAAAAGGAAATACTATGTCTCAGTCGGGGGGGGGGGGGTCAAAGTAAAAGCCACGTCAGGGCTACATGAGGGGGTGGGAAGGGGTTAAAAATGGAATCACATGTTTTATGGACGGTCCCTAGGCGATATCAATGTTTGCAATTTTTCAATATTTCTGACTTATTTTCTGTTGAATGTTGGAGTATCACTACAGTAACTTACATGGAATATTAAAAATTCATTCGCTTTAATATAATACAAGTCAAATAAAATTACAAAAATCTTCCAGAAATATGAAAAATATTTTTTTGTAAGGTTTTTGTCATTTTATTTGACTTGTACTAAAGCGGACGATTTTTTCATATGTGAGAACGAAAAGCAACGACAGCATATCCAAAAAAATATAAAAATAGTTAGAATACAATCACCGAGGATTACTAATTTAAAATGTGCTGAATGCTAGATTTTATATATCTATCCCTTCCAAATTCAGGTTTCCTATAAATTTATAGGCTTTTTCCTAAAAAATTAGTAATTCTCGATGATTGCATTAAATTTTTTTTTGGGAATTGCTGCTTTACTTTTATACCTGAACGTTTTACTGTAAATAAGTCAAAAATATTGAAAAAAATTGAGAACTTTGATGTCGCCTATCTCCGTAACTGTCGACATTTCACCCAAAAGGTAAAGAATATTTTCTATTCAAAATTGCCCGAAGAAGACTCTTCCGAGGTTTTTGCTATTAGATATGAGATACCCTGTTTATACCTAACAACATTAAGGAGATAAGTTAAATTTCGTGTACTAGACATTTGTTAATATTTAATTGTACAGCCAATTCTATGGGCGAAAAATGAATGAGTCAAAAAATGCAGGTTTTCAGGAGAGCTAAAAAATTTTTGGAATTTATTTTTTTTACGATATATCACAGGCTTTGTATTTTCATCTAATTTTGCACCAGTAGTTTAGTCTTTTGCACAAAAACGTTGAACCAAGTTGACTAATGTCGTTTCTTGTCAAATTTTTCAAATAATTAATCATGTCATATGTCCTTTCTCAAAAAATAAAATAATAGAAGCATTTTATTTTATTTTCCGACTCATCTAATTTTTCCTTGCTAGATATGTATCTAAAGAAAAAATCTGTATACTTCACTCAAAACTCGATGTTATTATTTCATTCGGTTGTTTCTTTCGCCCACAGAATGTCTTCACAGGCGGCACATTCACTGCAAATGTTTCGGCGTTTTTTTTAGTTTTTAGTTACCAACGGCATTCTGCTTTATAATTACGTCATTTGTTGACTCATTTCATACTTTGGAATTTTTATTTTTAAATATCAATCAAGTAAGGTGTTTTTTATTTTTAAAAAAAACTTTTGTTAAGTGAATAAAGCCTCAAAATACGGGAATAAATAGAATATACTGTTTAAAATCATCTCTTTATATAAATAAAAAGCGTTTTAAAATCAACAAAATACGTAAAAATTTATTGCAATTATACCTTTATTAATATTGAATATTTCATGATTTCCTTAGTAAAAATTCTAGATAATGAAATATACTTTATACGTATTAAAAAATACTTATGCGTACCTATAAATATTCATAAAAAATTAGCGCCGCCTAGGACACTAGAAACGATTTTTTGGCCGCAGCCTGTCGATTAATGCTTACATTTTATTATTTATTGTAAATAACGCCCAGTTGATTACTTTTATATAATAACAAAGGTTCTATCTAAGTTATTGCCCTAAAAAAATGCAGTCTAGAGTAAACATTCTGATATAAATGAATAATAAAAACCTACATTTTCGTAAAAAAAAAAAGCCGAAATATGCATTTGCAGTGAATGTCCAGCTTTAACGCACATTCTTTTAGTGAGACTGGTACAGGCCTACCCTAATTGCGTATCACCTGCGAATCTATATATTAATTACGCTAATCAATGTCGCCTGTCTCCGGATAATTTCTGTTGCCAGTTAAACAAAAACAAATGGCGAAATCGTATAAAGTAGCGAGAAGTATGAATTGTTTTAAAATACATGCAGATAATATTTCATGTGTAGAAATATTACACACGTAAAATAAAAATGGTCACTTATAAAAATAATGTACTTAATATTTATACACGTTTATTAATTTTTGATATACATATTTGTGTTTCAAAATTGTTTGTAAATTTCGCTATATCTTTTTTTGGTTATGTAAACCCAGCCATAACCCAGCTGTCATTGCTGTCGGTTCGGCCCATAGATAAGATAATATAGTTCGGCCCATAGATAAGATAATATAGTTCGGCCCAGGCCGTTCGTCGCCATTTTGGAGCGATGACAGCTATTTACGTTTTCTCTTTAAACTATTTATCGCTTTAAAAAGCTACTTTTAGTTAGAATAATTTTATATCACAGCGAATGAAATGAATCAAGACGCGGATTTTAGATTACGGAGCAGTACATGTATGATATTTAACTGTCATATTCATGTTTTTCAGGTTAGAATTTCGTGTTTTGGAAGTGATAATTTATATTTTCCAGAACATTAAAGCCATGTATTCACTAGGGGACAAATTGTCCCTCAACAGCACGCGCGGCATAGAGTCTACGTGACGTTGCAACGTCGTGCACTGTTCCGCGACGTCGCGCACAACATAGCGCGGCATTTCTACGTGCCGTGGCAACGTTGCCATGCGCACGGTACCCAAGCGAGCTCACTGCAACATTCCGCGGAGCGTCAGTACCACGTGCTATGTTTACAAGTGAATACGCATGCGCTGCATCTGTCAAGATGACAATGCGGGGAAACGAAATCGTTCTTGAACTCATCGAGCTGTATCGATCGAAGATCGCATAGAATGTCCGTCCTTCTTCCTCTTTGCAGTTAATAATTTCGCATTCTCCTCTTTTTTCTCCTCTTACTTTTCGATAAACTCATTAACATAAACAGATACGCGGCTGTCATCATAATCTCACAGGGCGATATATTTCCGCGACGTCTGGAAAACAATAATTATTTGCAAAAACGACCTTGTTTTTAATAATATTCAATTTACTACAGTAAAACCTCGTTAATTTGAAATTGCGACCCAAAAAAACATTTCGAATTGCGCGGAACCCCGTTTTCGCCAAATGAGATACCGCAGCTGTCATCGTAAAATCATCGGGTGACATTTCCGCGACAAGATATGCGAGTCCCGGTGAGTACACGTCAAATGATCGCGTCATTGTCCCCGAAACATGAGCGTAGATGTTGATGCGACATGCCGAGCGGAATGTTTCGCGATTTGTCCCCTAGTGAATACATGGCTTAATAATATGAGGACATACAGAACAACGAAAAAAAATTGTTCAGAATTTGGAATGGACCACGTTTTTTAATATGATGGCAAAGAGTGATAATTTGACAATTGACAAAGCATGTTCAAAATATTAATTTTAAAACTCCGCTCTGACTTATTAATCGTTTAGAAATACTGAATAAATATTTGTCTTAATTATATCTAAACTACCCATAATTAAAAGTGGAAATTTGCCAGATACAATTGGCCGTAGGCGTAGGTAAACAATTGTTCGCTGCACTAGCACTGCTGGCCTAGCAGTAAGCTTGACACGTAGCCCCCCAAATTACGCGAGGCGGCCCTGGTCACCGCGGTCCTCCGAGAGGCCGGTCCCCCCGCGGGCTGGAGCTGGGCGCGGAGCGGGCGGGCGACCTCGTCCGCCATTGCATTATGGATCAGATCTGAATGTACTATTTGCAGTCCGGATCAAATGATTTGAGCTCGTAACAAACCGGTCGCCTCGGGGATTCATTTTTTGCGCTCGATGTGGTTTGTTCAAAACTCGTCAGTCGGCCAGTGGCGTGCGCCGGCCATTGAATTGGGTCGCGCTTCTGATGACGTCAGTGTGGCATTTACTAAGGATGGATTTCTCATTTTAATAATTATGAATAAAAAAAACGAGTAGTCGCATATGATGTGTACAACATTTGACATCTCACAATTAAAAATATCAATTGGGCAGCAACGGAAATGAACATCAAAATTTAAAAAAGCTAATATATATTTATTAATTAGTAAATATAAGAAAATGTATGTGCATTTATTTATTATTGAATTTTGCCGCACTAGGTAGATACAGTACCTATATCTACATACGCATTTTGTTTAGAAATGTGTTTGGTCAATTATATGTTTTTATTTATTTTCATAGATGGCGGTAGTGTGACCCATACATTTTGTATGAAAACTTTGAATAGATATTTAAAAAATAATCATATAAATTTCATAAAATTTGAGAATGTAAATCATTAAGGGTAGTTAATTAGGCGTCTTCGCTGTGATGGCACTTACTGGACATTGATTTGTTTATAAATGGTGATTTTTTTCCGTCGCGCGCGCTCATTGGTGAAATGAAATTGCGCGCGCTTCCCTGGCGTCTTATTTCCTGTTACGCATTTCCGTCCATTTTCACTAAATTACTGCCACAGATTGCAGGAAAGTGAGAGGGAAGATGTCAACACATCAAAAAATATAAATAATGTTACCACAAAGTCTATTAGTCTATCTGTACGTCTCGTTTATTATTATTTTTATTCTTGTCTTTTAAGTGTTGGAATAACAATCATAATATCCCAATATTGCTATTTTCAGAATACGTCCAAGTGTGTGTAGAGCTTGCCCAACGTAAATTGGCGTGCGGCGACTTTGGAACCAAAACCAGCCCCGCCCGCACCCGGCGGTAACTCCTCGCCCTGTCATTCAGTACAATTTCGGGAGCTGTGACATCTTGATTACCAATATACACTGAATTATGTCCAAAACAGTCTTGCAACACCTTGCAGGTGGTACAAGAACAATTGCCAATGTAGTTTTAAAGTTTTTCGAAGCTGAAAAAGCAAATAATCGACCAATATTACCGTTTGACAGGACTCCAGACAGAGCGGCCGTCATTACTGGTTTGTTTCTTTAGTGTTGCCCGACCAAATTTCTATTAAAGGCTCTGACACCGGTCACCGGACACTCTGTATATTATGTATTGCGTAATAAATTTACACCCTGGCAACTTGTGTTTCGCGACAGGGACGCCCTCCCTCGCACGCCAATATGTACTGGTGGCACTCTAGGCACGCCTCTGGAGTCCGTCCACGGAAGGTACCTACGCTAGAAGCTTATGCAACCGTCTCAAACCGCACACTCCGCAGTACGCAATCTTTTATTTCGTCTGTGTTAGGAAGCTGTCGTCAACTGTCGGTGGACCTGCGCCTATTGGGCGAGGGCGGGCCGGTATTGTTAAGGCGATCGTCTTCCAACGCGAGCGAGATTCATCGGCAACGAGCACTTTTTGTAATAGCTTCCCTTGCATTGTTTATCACATTTTTGTATGTTTCTGAAACGATACTAGCTAAATTATTTAATCAATTAAGAGATTTCCAAACCAGCGATGCCTTTGAACTGAAGAATATTATTTCTCTTTGTAGACTTTTCATTAGTGATGCAACAAATACTACTTTCACGAATACGAATATCAAGCCTACTATTCGGCAAATACGAATAATTTAACAAGGTATTAAATAATACACCACTGTTCTTTTTTTACTAAGAGATTTAATAATTAAAATTTACCACCGGCAAATTTTTATTCATAAAGCACAACATTTATTTTATCCGTTTGTACATTCCCAGCGGTCGAAAATAAATATCACTTTTTCCATGCTTACGAGAGGTCATGTTATTAGATTTAATTTGATTATTATATACGAGTTAACACTTTTACACACAACGGAAATAAAATGGAACGAATAATACGTATTACAAAACAAAAACTACATGAAATGAGTATCTAACCTTATTAATAACCCAACGAAACTACATGAAAGAATTCATGTTATGCTGTGAAACAAGTAACAATTGACAACTTGAGAACTCAACAAATCCATTCATTCAATGTTAGGTGGATCCCCAATAATAGAGTGCGTAGGATACATGGTGCACAGCCAAACCGTAATTTGCGTTGCGTTCAGTTATAAATAGATTGTTTTTAATATTCGTGATGATATTCGGCGAATACGAATATTCGGTAAATATCTACTATTCGACGAATACGAATATTCGTATTCGTTGCATCACTACTTTTCATATGATTCTCTATGGACATGTGGCTTGATTTTTTTTTCAATAATATTTCACAGCAAGCTTTAATAATTAAAAATTATATTCAAATCATTTTTTTTAATAGAGATGCGAACATGGAATATGTGCCGCATCAACATTATTATTATTTTCAATATCGCATTAACATTTATACTATGTAAGCTATACGCTTGTGCTATGAAAAATGGACCAACTTGCTAGTGTTCTGAAGCGGGACTCGAAGCACCGGCCTCTGGATCACTAGGCGAGAGTCATAACCACAACACCAACAAGCTACACAGTCCGCTAGTTTTATTGTACAATTTATATTTTAAAAAACTGTTTTAAAAACAAAAATAAAAAAATTGCGTAGTTTTTAAAATCCTCTTTACATAATTGACAACTTTTTAATTTCATAAAATTAAGAGCGTGGATATTGTCACTAGATTATAAAACAAGTATAAAACTACACATGATTGAGGACTACCCAACAATCTCAACGTTTTAGAACAAATTGGAAACACCTAGAAACCGGTAGAATACACGAAAATATAACAGAAGATAGGATATTATGAATTGTGTGGCAGCGGACGTGAAGTCAATGAAGTGAAAGTCGAATCCGAACGACCGTAGATAGCCAGCGAATGAACCTACTTATATATGATACCTACTTGTATGTGGAATATTCCCAAGTGACGATTAGTGCGAATTATGAAATAGTGCTTCAATTTGGTTTTGTGTGGTGGCTTTAAAATTAAACTAAAATATTTGACGTGACAATATTATTTGTAAATGAATTAGCCGAAATCAGAGATGGAGTCCTTTTGTTATTACAATTATGTTTTATTTAAATTACATAAATGATAATGTATGTGTCATGGGTGACACACCTGATGGTAGTTTTCAGTACGCATTCACCGCGGAGTAATTAATTTAAAGGTTGTCAATTGAATTTCATTTGGAGAGAAGATTGAATCAATCGATGTGTTTATCTAGTATCATATACAGTCACCCTCACGCTGAAATTAGTAGTTACTTCCCCTTCCTCCCCCACTCAACGGAGCTACCCTCAAAAGCCTATGTTATCCGTCGTGAAAATATACTCCTAGTAACACTTTACTGAGTGAGCCCTTGGAATCTCGCCAGGCATTGCGTGAATATATTTATTTATTTGTTTACGCCCATTAGGCTTTTACATAAAGAGTATAAAATAAATTTCAAAAAGCACATACATTAAAAGTTTCAGGAATAGCACCAAATCATGAGTATAAAAATTAAAAATGTAGAGTAGGTAACGAGCAGCAATGCGTATAGGCTTTTACATAAAAAAATATATCATAAAATTAAAAAGAACATACATTAAACAATATAAATTACAAGTAGCAAATTATTAAAAGTACCAGGAAAAGCACCAAAACATGAGTACAAAAATTTAAAATATAAAGTACAAAGCGGCAATGTGTACGAAAAATATATATTACCCACCATTACATATTAACAGCTGAAGTCAGTAACGAAGCAGTATTGCCTCTTTAAGTGTGAACTTTACTTTCTCCAGACTGTCGACGAAAATGTCAATCATGCAACCATATTCATTACAAGTTCCCAATATTCTGTGTATCACAGAATTTGATTGATAGTTAGTATTGCAATTGTTGCGATGGAATGTGACAATTTGTCGAGTTCTATGTGTGGAAGGGATATTATAATCGATACATGCTACAAGGTCAGGGCTGTCCAACATATTGTTTACAATTTTGTAAAGAAGAACTATATCATAAATTTTTCTTCTATCATATAATGTGAGTAAATTTAGTCTCTTCAATATGTAATTGTATTCTATGTTTTGTATTGGTATGCTTAACTTGTAGTTAATGTATTTGAGAAATTTGCGTTGGACACGCTCAATACTGTCTATATGCCCATTATAATATGGAGACCAAACTGATGAGCAATATTCTAATTGGCTCCGGACAAGAGACATGTATAACATTTTAATACTTTCAATTGATTGAAATGGGCGTGATGTCCTTAAAATAAATCCCAGCAATTTTAGAGACTTACAAGTTATCGCATTAATATGATTAGTAAAAGTAAGTTTCGAGTCGAATAATACCCCTAAGTCTCGAATACAGTCAACATGTTCTAGTTTGGTGATATAGAAAGGTTATGTGAATATATAGATAGAGGACATTAGATATCTAAAAATATTTATTACTATTGTCATCAACGCCCTTGTAGGCTGTTACATAATATACAATAATAGTATTTTATATATAAATCATTTTAAAATAAGTAAAAACACAAAATTAGTACAAAGAAAACTATTTCACTAGAAACAATACCAATAAAGGGAAAAAAATCATATTCCAACTCTAAATTTTCTTCATTTCACATATGCTCCAACAACGAAAAATGTCAACGAAATTCGAAATCCTTTTACCAAGCAGGTGCAGCTGTATTAATGGCGAATTTACGGCATAGTTATTTCTATAGGTACCTACAAAGAACACTTCGTGTTATCTCTTTTGTGTTGAATTTGAATTAGTTAAGGGCAGTCAAAGATGCTGTTAATAAATAATTTAATAGAAATACTATGTCACTGACATCTCTTCTAGTGCTAATTTTTTAAATATATAAGTTGTTCATTTTTTTTTTTTGCAATCTTACTAATAGCAAAAATAACCGGGGTACTTACTGGTATTTATTAAATGACAGTCGTACGTGACAGGTGTTGGAAACAAAGAGAACTGGTTATTCAGAGACTGTCTCATCGCACCAAACATTCGCTCAAGAATATGTACCTATAGGATTGTGCAACCCAATACATTCACTATACATAACTTATAGCTATCCGCATTTGTACAGGGTGTGACAAACTTCCTTCACAATATTTTAGAGACAAATTTTATTTTCAAAATATGGGTCGCAAATTTTTAAACTTTCCATGCGAAATGTCAACTTTCGGCAAGTACTAGATATAATCATTTTATTTCAGATAAGCTGGATTGAAAGAAATCTTCTTGACTTTTGAGATGATTTGCTTAATTTGCGACAATATTTTTTTCCATAACGCATAATTATAATACTTTCTCGACCGCGGAAATGTGTATTGTTTCATGTTATTCTCCTAATAGCCGCACATCCGTGATAAATCACATAAAAATCGCGTATTTACTAAGCCCTAGTATATTATGTAGGGGAGAGGCGGCGGTAGCAACTGCGTTAAGTGGCTTGTTCGGGTTTGCTGGCCCGGGGTTCAGACCCCATCTCCGGCCGTTTGATTTGTTTTTTTTAGCCGTGAATCCGGACGAAATTACGGACGTTACACGGAGTTACGGACAGACAGACATTAACAACAAAATTATTATGTTTGATTGTCATGTATAAAACATTGTACTTTAATGTCGTAGTAGGACTATTTACCAGGATGTTATTGTATATCAATATATAATTTTAAATATAGGTTTTCGCGAACGCTAGTGTATGCATATGCACATTTTGAAGTCATTTGTTTCCAAAATTGTTGATTTCGGGACATTGATATAAGGATATTTAGGCAGAAATTTACCTGTTAATTATAGTGGACCATGTTCCACTCTTTAAGGTACAGATACATATGCTTCTTTACTGGCATGCTAATGAGCATGCCACTAATAAGCATGCCCTAACAACTGTACACACTTGCTCATTACTGGCATGCTTATTAGTGGCATGCTCATAAATAAGCATGCCCAAAGCTAACAATCAAACACACATGCTTATTAGTGGCATGCTCTTGTCATAGAATAGAGACGCTCTTGTTCAAAATGGAAACTTTGCAAACTGTAATAGAAAATTCAAGTCAACCAATAAATCAAAAAAGTTCCCGAGTTTCCATCCGCACATTTTTGATTTTAGTTTATATAATTTTTATTGTAAGATTTGAATCATTCATGCCTATTAATAAAGTTTCGTAAACATTATTTCTCACTATATTATTTTTACACAACGGTGACCGAGTATTCCGCAGACATTCGTGATTCCTATAATAAGTTACGAAAAGTAATGTTTTATCATCTCCCCAACGCGCCATAATTGTTTCATCTGTCGCGGACTGAGAAGATCGCATCGATAATACTAGCCGCGAAGCCCGCGAATGACATAAGCATGCTCATAAATAAGCAAGTCTGTTCACACATGCTCCAAAGATACCCCTTCTCTATGGTGAATGACAGTGGCATGCTTATAAATCAACCGGCGGTTGATTTTTGAGCATGCCACTAGGTGGCATGCTCATTTCTAGCAATGTGCGTACACACATGCCACTAATAAGCATGCCACTGTCAAAGTCGATACTGCGCATGCTCACGTGCCACTAAAGAAGCATGTGTATCAGACGCCTTATATATATTTATGAATCATCTACGACAGCCACCACCAAATGGACTCTGTATACAGATTAAATAATTAAATACAATTTTAAAATGGCTAATTTGTTCCAATATACCAAAGAATATTAAAATTGTGATATACAAGGCATCAAGAAAAAAATAGGATCCATGGTAGAGGTCTTTTCAAACGAGTTAGTGTGCTAACAGTGTGTATGCTCGCATTGTTTCGTTGTGTTGAGTTTACGGATACTGTTTAGGTTACTGTTGTAACCATTAACATAAACATATAATATACCTGGCCCAAACTGATAGTCTATAAAACAACACACGAATTTAATATCAGTAACATAACGTAGCTCGAAACTCTAAAACTTGTACACAAAATCGTTAACGGTGAGATAATAGACAAGGACGTTACACAAAACACAATACCAGAACACCTCGCATTATAAATCCGGCCAGAACAAAGAAAGATACTTGCAACTCATTTACATTTACAATGGATTAAAATTATATGTGGGATATAAAAGCAAAGGCAGCAATATCCAAAAAATTAAAAAAAAATGTTTTCAATGCAGTCACCGAGGATTACTAATTTAAAATGTACTAAATTTTGGATTTTGTGTATCTATCTGTTCTAAAATCAAGTTTCCTATAAAGCAGATCATTTTTCCTATAAAATCTCGAATTCAGTACATTATAAATTAGTATAGTTGCCTTTGCATTTATACCCCACATATAACGACTCACCACAAGAAACGAAACAATTGAACACAAACAGATTAAAGAAATAATGACAAATATACTAAATATCTACCACCGCACCAGTATTTTGAACAAATAAAGGAAAATTTTCATGAATTCAAAATTCAAAAATATTCAATTTAACAATATAAGCCTTTATAAATCTTAAAATGTTCTTAGGCTTTTCACGACCGTTCATAATCTTCTGCTTTGAATTTTCTGGGGTATTCTACCTTGTTTCTACGATATCTGATGATGGATCCTGCAATGGGATCCGAACGTCAGCCAGAAAGGTCGTAAAAACCCGGCAGAAAACCCTATAAAACTCAAACCAGAAGATTATAAACTTGGTTGTAAAAATTATACCTAGTTTTTTTTTAATACAAAAATTTGTCGAATTACTAGCTTAAGAATCAAAGAGCATTTGAGATGTTTAAATAATCTTGATTCCACAGAATTTCTAATCCATATTTAAAAGTTTAATATTTATTTATTTATACACGTATATAAAAAGAAAACTGAGATGACAATTGTTTAATAAAGCTTTTTCCCAATAAGGTGTAGGTTTCATAGATTCCAGAAAAATTTACTTGAGTACTGACAGGTTTTTTGTGTTTAGCTTAGGAAAAGACTCAGTGGGATATTGCTGCTTGCTTTTGTAACCCTCATATATAGTTGAATTCAAAAATTTTGAGTACACAAACCCATCGTCTAAACTCAAGTAATATTGGCTTTGCTTTGATCACACAAAAAAGTGTAAAAGTTGTTGATCCGCTTTCCTCGCGGCTGATGGCGCTATCGTGTGGCGTGCCTTGATCTTGAACCAAGCTAATTTGGATGGCATTCCTCGCCATAATCTCCGCAGCTTTCCGAGTCCTTAACAGCAGCTTCATCTCCGGCCGCTTAGGCGATCTCCTGTATCTGCGATCGCGACCTTACTCATAAATCTCAAGGGATCTCGGCCCTCCAGCTCGCCCGACATGGCGAGATTTACCGCCTGCAATGTACCGGCGGCTGTATTCTGAAAACAGCAATATCTTGTTTCCTATGCTACAACGATTGTTATCCCAACACTTAACAGACGAAAATAAAAAAATAAAAATAAACGACACGTCGGTGTTTGTTCCTTTCAGTTTCTGCTAGGGAGGGAGACAGTGCGACGCGAGATATGACGGTTATCAGTCAAACGTCAAAATATATATGTATATACGAGTCCAACGCGACAATGACAATTTTGCCATAATTTTACATCAGGACGCTGTGGGAGAACAAATTAATAAGTGTACGGCGTCTCACACCATAAATAAATAACCACCAAACATGGCGAGTCTGCCACGTAAACAAAACTGAGGCAGGGATACAGGGCGATGCCCGGAGCACCGTCAGCATACACACACAGCTAGACTTGAAGAGAGTTCTTTGTTCGCAAAACATATAAAACTAGCCAACGTACGGGCATGTCAGTCTCTCAACTACCCCCGGCGTAGGCCGGAGGCCCTGTTCCGTCGAAATCTTTATCGTTGTCTTTATTATCGTAATTATGTATAACTTGTATTTGTTTTATCACTAAATAAATTAATCAAACATAATACTTTCACAAATAGGTCCGCATGTTTATGTGTTATTGCTTGAACATTTTAGACTCATAATCAATGCAGGAATTAGTGTATCAATTTAGTGTAATCATGTAAGAATATGTAAATAAATAATTGATTTGATGTGGCATACGGCATCGAAGCAAGTGTGAACTAAACACCTCAGAACTACCGAGATGACGACTCTGAGACCCACAGCGGGCAAGACACTCAGAGACAGAGTACCCAATGTGGAAATCCGACAGAACCTGCGACACACAAGACATTGTACGACGGAGCAGGCAGAGAAGGCGTTTCTGGAGGGACCATGTCGTGAGAATGGACCAGACAAGACTTCCCAGAACCGCGATGCGCGAGGCCGCCAGGGAGACCACAGATGGAGAGAGAGCTGGACGTCCTTGTCGCAAGACAAGGACTGACCTGCCAATACAGATCAAGGATCTAATAAAAAGAAGAATAAGAAGTTTATATGTGTTCTATGAATTCAGATTATTGTCAAGAAAAAAGTGTAGGAGTGACTTTTTTAATGTTGATAAGGTATCTGCAAAAATACCAGCATCAATGTTAGAGTCAACACAATACGTATTGTATCTACGACACATTATTGTGGTAGGAGAAAAATAACCAACATTATTAGAATGATAACTTATTCTAAAGAACTCCGGGAAGAAGCTTATTTCAAAGTACTGTAGCAAATGACAGCAGTGAGCTATCATTTGCTACAGTTGTCGATTGCCCTCATGTTCAATTGCCCACCATATTCAAAATAATAAACGTCCTCACTGATGTGCCTTCGTTACTGGGCCAAATAAAATTCAATATCCCTTCCCTTAGACTCGGAAATAATGAAGTGTTGTTCCTTAGCCATCATAGAACCAATTATGAATTCCATGCTCCCATGTCACGGTTATGTCGTCTTATAAATTCAAGACAGGACTTCTTTGGTGTAAGTCTGTCCAGATTCAAACACTCTCTGATTAGATAGTCTAGATCTTGTCTCCATCTTGTTAGTACTTTTCATTTGTCCTTGCTTTTCTTTTAAATTGCTATAACTTTTATTCTCTTGTATTTTATGTTGTTCGTGTTATGTAATATATATTATTGGACTATTTCCGTTAATTTCAATAAATAAATGTTCTGTTGTAGCGTTATAAAACAAGAACATTAATCGGCACTGAACTGAACTGAACTGACGTAGACAAAGATCACATCCCTCAGTGTAAATGTGCCGACTTCCGAGTCAACACCACCAGGTCGACCTCAATCTTGACCCTTGACGCGCGCTTTCATTGCCTCCCGTCCGAGTTCATTAACTCTGCTCACAATCGCAAGTGCGCGCTTTTTCACCGGGGGGCGTTCTCACGCGACTGCAAATTTCGCTGCTTTTTTCGACGGCGTGTGAACCTGCCGCGGAACGCGACACGACAACCACACGTCTGCCGCATATCACACGACACTGACCTGCCGCGGCGGAGGATAGCGCCGTGCCGCATGAATGAACTCAATCTTCGTCTTGCCGCCAGTGTTGGCCCAATGATGCAGGATCTACTTCACAGCGACAAGTGCTGTTTTAAGAGACATCATTTAAGAATTTAGGGGGGCAAATAAAGCGGAATAAAAGTAAAACTAATGAATAGTTATTGTATTGCCATCCGGAATACGTCTCATTTTCAGTGCCACTGTTGGTCTTTTTAGTCTTCGTCACATTAAATCTTACGATCAAACTATCCTCGAAACTCAAACGTCACTTTTAAAATAATACAAAACGTCAGATGTCGCCGACATTTTACCATGGTCCGATAAAATAATGCTACATTATTTTTATTTGCCTTTTGTAATGGATTTATATTATAAAAAATGTTAGTGTGACAATACAGGGTGTCTCATAGCTGATAATAAAAATTTTACAGGTGATTTCCTGCCTTAATGAGTCGAAAATGTTCGAACAACCATGGAGATATGCAATATCAAAGTTTGCATTTTTTTCAATATTTCTGACATGTTTTTTGTAAAAAGGTTGAACTATCTTTACGGTAACTTATATCGATTCTGAAATATTCATTCGTTCATTTAATACAAATCAAATAAAATGATAAAAATCTTGTAATGAAATTAAATTTTCAATTTTCGCAAGGTTTTTATCATTTTGTTCGACTTGTAATAAGGCGAATGAATTTTTCACAATCAATGTCAGCTACTGTAATGATAGTTAAACTCTCTACAAATAATAAAGTAAGTCATATATATGGAAAAAAATATGCAAACTTTGTTACGCGTATCTCTATAACTATTGATATATTAGGTCATGGTTGCTTGAATATTTCCGATTCACTATCAAGGCAGGAATCCACCTGTAAATTTTTTGCTACTAGCTATGAGACACAGTATAAAACAACAGGGGCGGCATTCTCAATTTGTTTAAGGGTGGCACTCTACATCGCGCGACCTCATTAGCTGTTGTGGACAAGGGTGAAGGGCAGAAATGTAGGAAAAGAAATATAACAATTACATTTTCTTTTACTAAACCTAGCAAGACCATTGTCAGGCTTTGTTTCAATTACCAAACGGTGGTCTTACGTCAGTATAAGGCTAGGCGCGCACTACGAATTTTTGCCGCACGGCGTAAAAACCTGCGACATTTTGACGAGCGGCAAAAATTTTTTAAAAAATAGGCGCGCGCACTACGGCATAATACCGCATAAAAGTGATCAGTTTCAAAATGGATTTAGTAGAAGTAGCTTGTATATCCACTCTCATAATTAGAGCTCGCAAAAAAAGAAGCGGTTTTGGGTACATCCTCTTATTCCCTTTGTTGAATTTCATTAATTTCACTCCATCTTCTAAACAAATTTTGACAAAATTCTCCCCACAATCTCCGTTTAATGTTTCTATTACTGTATTCTTTTGAAGTAATATCATATAATGGTGGTCTTCTCTAAACTTCCGTAATTAGTATTTCAATATTAAAATATTCATCCAGATCATCAGAATTATTGCTTGTAGCCATTTTTCTTTCACATAAAATATTATATAACAGCGAAACGCCGCATAGTGCGCGCAGTCAAGGCATTCCCAATATGCTACAAAAAGATGAAAAACCACCGCGCAGACTTTTCGCCGTTGCGGTGTTTTGCCGCTAAGTGCGCGCAATACAATTCAAAACCCTTTGTTACTAGAACACTGCGGTGCAACATTATGCTGCAGCGTTTTTTCGCCGCGCGGCAAAAAATTCGGGGTGCGCGCCTAGCCTAACACAGGTATTAGGTCCTTACATATGAAATTGGCGTTTAGTATTGGAGGTACATAAAGCCGATTTTTTTTTATTATAATATATTTATTTAATCAAAGTATGTACCATTGCTATCTATGCACTTTTGCCATCTCATAGGTAGTTCATCGATCCCTTTACTAAAAAAACCATTCGGACGGGAATCAATAAAATCTTTGAAGGCGGTTTGGACTGCCCCATCGGAGTTGAATTTTTTCCTTTGCAAGAAGTTATCCAAATTTCGAAAAAAATGGTAATCTGTTGGGGCAAGGTCCGGAGAGTACGGTGGATGTCTTAGACATTCCAATTGAAGCTCCTCTAATTTGGTAGCAGTCTGTTGTGCAGTGTGTGGTCTAGCGTTATCATGAAGCAGCAGTGGCCTAGAGCGATTAACCAGCCTCGGTTGTTTAGCAGCTAGCTTTTCCATCATGGTTTGCAGTTGCTGACAATAGACATCTGCCGTAATCGTCTGGCCAGATTTAAGAAAGCTGTAGTGAACGACACCAGCACTTGTCCACCAAACGCTCACAAGTAACTTTTTTGGAGTCAATTTTCGATTGGGGCATGGTTTGGCTGGTTCGGCAGGGTTCAGCCATTGCGATGAGCGCTTCCGATTATCGTACAGGATCCACTTTTCATCACAGGTAATGATTCGATTTAAAATCCCTTCATTATTGTGCCGGTTGAGTAATGCAACGCAGCAGTCAACGCGCGTTTGTTGATTTGCTTCACTCAATTCGTGAGGTACCCACCTTTCAAGCTTTTTCACCTTACCAATTTGCTTCAAGTGGATTTAAACAGTTTTATCACTAACACCGCAGCCTGCAGCTAACTCGGATGTGGTTTGCGATGGATCCGCTTCCACAATAGCCTTCAATTCTTCATTATCAACTTTGGTCTCCGGCCGTCCACGGGGCTTGTTCTGCAGGTCGAAATTTCCAGAACGAAAACGTTGGAACCAAAAACGCACTGTGTTTTCTTTTGCGGCACCGTCGCCATACACATCATTAATCCTTCGAGCCGTTTCTGCAGCACTAGTGCCACGGTGGAACTCGTACTTGTAAATAACGCGATATTTCAAGTTTTTCATTTTGTCAACTGAGTGACGCAAAGAAAAAAACTATTGGGGAAAAAACAAATGAATTATAATTTTCAAAACACAACTACATGAGTAAATAGCTGTATAAATTTGGATTTGGAATTCCTAACCAATGAGAAGATATTTGAGATCAAATTTGCCAGTACGGCAAAACGCCAATTTCATATGTAAGGACCTAATAATTCAAAAACAGATTTATTTTTTAAGAATGAAAATAGCATGGAGTAAAAATAATCAAAGAAAAATTAGTACAAACAAGTTTAAAGGATTATTTGCGCTGATCAAAGCCGACTATAAACACGTAACTCGCCAGTCGGGTATGCCGACAATCGCGCGAAAATTATTGTACGATATATGAGTACTTGAATTATGAATTGAGTAATTTAAGTGATTAATTGTCTTTAAACTCAATTTGTTTAATTAGGATTGTACGTCCCGCGACTTCACGCGACGCGAGGCCAGCGCCACATTGCGCAGACCTTCCGTCGCAGATCTTCCATTTTACTGTATCTAATTTTTTTTCCATTTTATAATACGCACTTATCAATCGCACTGCGCGGACATTCGACGAAATGACGCGACCGCGACATCCGACATCCGCGCAGTGTGGCGCTGGCTTGTTTTGCTGGCTTTGTTTTACTAAATTTATCGGCAGTTATTTCACGCATTAGAAATGATGTTGAATGATTTTAATGAGCTAAATAGACCTAGGAAGCAAGGCAATGTAATAAATAATTAAAAATAAAGAGTATAATTGATATAAATACTTGTGAATTTTAATTAAATTACGGTATATTTTGGACGTTAAATATTGATGAAAATGAAACAAAATATTACAGTAGTACCTACCGAAAGGGCTTCTGGAATTGTAAATTATCAGGTGCACCTGCTAATGTAATTGTGTATTCTCAGAAATGGATTTTTCGGTCAATTAAGAATGTTTGCATAGTTAAGAATGAAAATAAATCAAAAATTAATATCACCAATGCGGCTCTGCGAGTATTATAGGAGTACATTTGAAAGCCAAGCATTCTTTGTTTATATTGGGGATTAAGTTTTATTGTCTTGCCTTTTCAAATAATAGAGTTTTTGTCAAAGTACTTTTATGGCTCTGCAAGAATTATTTATTGTAAGCTGCCCATTTTGTGAATTTTGAGATTTATTTGGGTTAATTGTTTTATTAGTCTATTCAAATACTGCAGGGTTTTTTCAGCCCCTAGAACTTTTGTTACACCGCCAAAACCACTTAATTTTTATTGCGCCCATTTCTCGAAATATTATTTTTAGGAATGTTGAACAAAATTTCGTCTTCCGAAAAACGTATTATGAAGATTTATTTGTATGAATAAATTGAGTTCAGCTAAAAATATTAGCACTACTTAGGCGAGAAACGAAAATAAGCGGGAAACTTATTAAACCTAACAAAATGATCAGATTTGTATGGGACTTTTTCGGGACCGCAGAATTTAAACTTATTTAGCGGGAGAACTTATTAAAAGTGAATTTATTAAGCGAGTTTCACTCTATTAACATATTAACAATGAACTGTCTTAAAAACAATATTACATATCAATCATAATAATTTCGTTGTCTGTCTGTCTGTAATTTCCCATAACGTACGTAATTTCATTAGAATTATAGGTTAGTGATGAAATAAACTGTGATTGTGACTGCTGTGATTGGTGTCTGGTAGTGACTGTGATTTGTAAATGTGATTTAAAGGTTATAGAGGTTAAGTGTCTAACATACTGCTAATTGCTTGCTGAATTATGCATAATGTGAATAACCATAGTTACCAATCATCGTTCAAATTCAGCAATAATCTGCAATCACTACTGGTTTTAGATTGAATGTTATGCATCTGCGAAAATATAATGTATATTAATTAATAAATCATTAAAGTAAAATAAACCATACAGGGGCCAAGGCAGTGATGTTGTAGTCGGTGGCGAACCCTCTGTAGCCATCAATGTACGTCACCGTAACGTCAGCTCCTATCATTTGACTTCTCTCATTGGACCCGGATATTCCGAAGGCCATGTACTCATCTTCGTTAACCTGTTGGAATAAAGTGAATGATTATGAAAAATAGTAACACAAGCTTAACTGATTTAGTTAAATTAGAAATTAAACCCAGATTCAATTGAATGCCAAGAAAGATAAGTGAATTGAAAGATGTAGTGTTTTTATCAGGTTTTTGAAGTGTTTAAAGAAAGAAAAATATGTTGGTTCCTTTTCGTTTATATATCTTTTAAACCGTGCCCACGTTGTACATACAAGATGCTGACCTGGAACAGGTTAAATAGATTGAAATTTTGTTTGTATCTGATGATGAATATCAACCAAAGCTAAAGCTTTCTAGAATTATACAGCCTTATGCGTCAAATCCGCATCTGAATTTTGCAGTCACATACCATATTCCGCGGAAAACTGCGTGGAGAACAAACACACATGTGGACAATCTGTCGAATGTTCAGTATTGCATTAAAAAACATGAGATGCGATGTCGCTGATTTTACGTTGACGTCTGTTCCCTGGGCGGAGAACCGAACCGATGCCGAAGCGAGCGTTCCACCAGCGGATCGACAGATGATCCGCTGTGTGTTCGGTAAGCGCATATTATATGGAAAGAAATGTAGCGGCGTTCCGCGGCGTCAAAAACGCGATGGAAAATACGTCTAGTGTGGCGTCAGCCTTGAAGAGCAAATGTAGCAGAAAAAAAGGTTCGAAATTTATGTGAAATACTGGGAACATTCTAAAAACAAAACAAAACACAATACTGGAATTTATCTCCAGGGGGACATCATTAATCAAGATATATAATATGTATAACATATCTTGATTAATGGCATTTCGATAGATAGCAATTTTAAACAATTTTTAAAAACATACATAGGTATGTAATAACTCACCACTTCTCAAGAAAAAAATCATTCATTTACGATGCTAAAAAAGAAGATTTAAGAATGTTATTAGGTTTTCACGGCCACTCAGAATCTTCAAGTTTGTGTTTACTGGGGTATTATGCCGTGTTGTTACGACCTTTCGGGCCGACGTTTCGGATCCCATTGCAGGGTCCATCATCAGGGCTGATGTGTTGCAAAACAAAGCGTTACAGACAGAATTGCCAGAGCTCTCAAGAAAAGAGACATTAAGACAGTTTTTGGTACCAACTTCAAAATTAAGGATATGTTGAGATCAGCAAAGGATCGAGATCGCTTAGAAACAGACGGTGTGTATAGACTCGATTGTCAAGACTGCGATAAAGTATACGTGGGGCAAACGGCGCATACCATTTCCAAAAGGGTCAACGAGCACAAACGGGCATGCAAACTCGGTCATCCAGAAAAATCAGCACTGGCTGAGCATTTTCTGGATACCGGCCATCATTTTGCATTCGAACCGAAAATCCTTGGAAAGCCTAAGAGTCACCATGCGCGTCTTATCAAGGAAGCACTAGAAATCTACAAGCATCCGATAAACATTAATAGAGATGATGGTCTCAAATTAAAAACATCTTGGTATCCGGCGCTTCAAAGTCATTCTCGTCGCAGACTCCGCAGAGATAGTGATCAGACAACAGACGAATCATACATACAACACAATACAACACATCATGACTTCGGCACGGTATTGCAAGCCGATACTTAACCACAACACCAACATTCAAGACAACACATCAGCCCTGATGATGGACCCTGCAATGGGATCCGAAACGTCGGCCCGAAAGGTCGTAACAACACGGCATAATACCCCAGTAAACACAAACTTGAAGAAAAGAAGATTTACTTTGAAAAATATTAACAGTCAGTAACTGTTCTGTAATAAGTTTCCTTAGTCCGACAATATTGTCAGGAACTAAGGGAACTTATTAAATTTTATACTTAACTCATTTAAATTATAGGTAACATTTATTGAAAAATTTATTGAATGTTAATTTTTTTGTTATTGAATATAAGAATATACACGCAATGAAATGAAAAAAAGATGTTATGATAGGATACAGGAGTTTTTCAGGAGGAATGGAACGTTTCCAACTCGTTATTTATTATTATTGAGCAAAAATAATTCTTTTCAATGCTGTCCTCATCTTTTACAAATGGACTGTACGAGATTTATGTGCCCAAATGTACAATAAGAAATTTATTAATGTTTATAGCTAAGTCGATCTATTAGAATATTAAGTTTTCAGTCTAATTACCAAAGTCAAAAAAAAATGTGTACCTGTCCGGAAAGTTCTATTGTGATCTGAGGCCCGAAGACCTCCCAGGAAACTTGCATGTCTTTATGCAGCTGCATGCAGTTTGGAAGATTGTTCTTGTGGGGCAAAACTTTGACTAGAGATGGTGGCACGTTTAGTCCATCGGGAATAAGTATGGAGCCAAAACTCTCTTTGCTCTCCACGTCAAATATGCTCAGCCAGTCTATGGTAAATATGGTGATATCTCCCGGCAGTTCAAGGGTGATAGTTTCCTTGTTGTAGGTCCGTAGTGGGTCAAGACTGCACAATGGGATTGAAATAAAATTTATTCAGTATGGTGTCTTAAGAATTCATGGTGCATCAAATCATTTTAGAATTATGTTTAACCTTCTCCAAATGGCATTAAAATTAAAAAGCGCACTCCGGTGCTTCTCAGGCCGGAATACAGAGTCAATACATTAACTTTTAAATCATTAAGTATTGTCTCTGTATTCGGGCCTCGGTGTGCACGCAGACTTTTGTGACTTTTAAGTTGAATCAATATGAATATTTCACATTTATAACTTTTATTCACTATTAATATAATAGTTTATATGCACATAAGTGAATATACAGAATGTCTTGTAGCTTGTAGCAAAAAATTTACAGGTGAATTCCTGATTTGATAATGAATCGAAAATGTTCAAGCAACCATGACCTAATCAGTAGTTATGGAGATATGCAATATCAAAGTTAGCTTTTTTTTTCAATATTTCTCCTATTTTTTTTGCAAAAAGTTGAACTATTATTACAGTAACTTATATCGATTATGAAAAATTCATTCAACTAAAAAAAAAAGAAATCGCAACACGACTGCAAAATTCGCCAAAAATCGTAAAACGCATGAATAGAGCCATTAATTTTGTGAAAAACATCAATATTTTTGCATATTTCACGAAAACATTCCAAAAATTCTTATTGTGCTAATACAAAGATCGCGATATTTCTATTATATACTAAAATACCCATATTTATTACCCACTTGCAAATTTTTTTTTAATTTTGTGAAATTTCAAAAAAAAATTGTATCATGTAAATAAAATGTATTGGTTTATGGCGCTAGGGGCTAAAAATTATTTCGAATTATGAGTTACCGGGTTTTTCGAATCATCGGGGAAAATCTACTATGAAATTTACATTTTGGGCATTATGGGTTTTAAAAATCTCGAATTATGGCAAATTTCAAATTATCTGGGTTCGAATTAATGGAGTTTTACTATAACGAGAAAAAAATTAATTAATTCAAATAAGTATTTGAATTAATTAATTTATTCTATACTCACTATCCATATTCATCTGGCACTTTATATCCTTTTGATGATGGTTGTGGTCCAACTCCGACCCAGAAATATGTGTCTTTTCCGAGGCCATCATAGCTGAACTCTGGGATTCTGGAAAATGATTATATTATAACAATTTGCGAGACGGTTAACTAATAATTTAACAATTGGTACATAAGAGACTCAAGAATGACTGACTTCAAATCTCCCATTGAGAACTTCACTTCAGTGGTATTATTAGATGATGAATGTCATTAGTATCCAATGTTTATATATGCATCACGGGATAATGAAACTGATTAAGAAGAATGAGCATTCATTGGATATTTTTGAAAGGAAAATAGAAAATATTGAATCATTTCTTTGGGCCTGTTTTGAAAAATATTTTTTATTATAATTAAGATACAATTTAAAATTTATCACCATCAATTATCTGTTGTTTACCTTATTGTTTTGGCATCCAGCATTTCCACACTGTCGGATCCCACCGCATGGGACCGTCCAATAAAGCTGCCGCCTTTCTGGGGCGATGGAGGTTCAAATTCTTCAGGGATATAGATGTCACCGAACGTGTTTTGGTTTGAGAGGTCGTATATAGCAAACCACTTGATCTCGGTTATCTTCTTGCCATCTGGTAGGGTGAGGGTGAAATCTTTATTGAAGTAGCGATCCAGAATGTTTGTTCTGAAAATTAAAAAGAAAATAGTAGTTATATCTTTATTCAATGTTTTGTGTATATATTTGCTAACAGATTCACCCAGAGTGGGGTTGTATTTGCTAGTCTCCTATGTCCTATCAAGGGTTACAGCAGGCACATGCTAGGGCTATGTGTTGTGATGGTTTTGCAGTCCTAGATGTGTTCAATGTGGATTACATACACAGGGTGGTATAGTAACGAATCATTTGTCTGAAAAATCTGTTAAATCTGTAATCTCTAAGTATAGCAGCATTACTCTGATAAAAAACTAAATTACAATACCAGAGCATTTTGTGTGATTGAAGTGTTTTACATTTTCTTTATAGTACAGTGCAGCAATAAATGAATCTATGTTAAGTATCAAACCAAACTGTGTACCAGTACACATTATAGTCACCAAATATGGATTCTTATGGAGAGAGTGAGATCAAGAATCCAGTTTGCCAATATGAGTCATCTAGGTAGAGTAGGAGTAACGTTATTGAACCAAGCAAGAAGTACTGAGATAAGGGAATGCCCCTGCTTCTATGAAATGGAAAAATCTCATTTAAAATGTCTTGGGACATGTTTTGGGAATGCCACAATTAATAAGATGTAAAGTTTTGGAATCACCGGAGGGAAGGTGGTCAGTAATTTGCTCTGGGCCACGCACACAACCAGACAAAACAGTAATTAACACCGCAAAGACAAAAGGAAGAGCCTTGTCGACACTTACCTTCTTAGAATTTAGAGTATTTGAGAAAAGGACGACCTGAGAGTACTGAGTGAGTAAGATACCTGTACTTTCTTGACTTATAAACACACTTTAATTTATTATTTTATAAGGTACGATATAGGGCCCCTCTCACTTCAGCACAATGTCCCATTCTTATCCGTCTTTGGGTTCAATGTTGTGTCGGAAGATAAAAAGAAGGGAAAGAAGAAAAGTCAATCAATAGAATGTCAAGTTCTTTAAAATAAGTTGGCATTCTAATAATCCTTTACAAGAATATGTCGTACACACATTATACATTGTGCTGACCTTAATGTTGATGTTGATATTCTTGCAGATACCCTATCACCATTCAAAAAGTCACTTCCACATAACATCCATTTTCTTGCCCATACCATGAATCCATAGAACACATTCGATCAATTATTTATTTAGCTTTTAGCTAGCGATTAACAACATATTATTACATGAACACACTACATTGATACATTAAATATAAATTCGTATGTTGCTAGAACAGGCCGAAGACATTTGTAATTGGGATGAGTTTTTTAAAAATAATTATGTATTGTTTTTATATATTTTGTATCCAGTATTCTGTGTCTCATTAAAAGTAAAATAAAATAAAAACTGTGATTTTAAGAACCCAATTGTGAGACGGATGAAAGACAGAAGTAGGCAATGAATGAATGACACATCTGACAATCTGTTGCAGCATTTGCATTCATACAGAGAAGTAATTTGTTTTCTCATGATTGATGTCTATCGTGTACACACTATGGGAACCATTTTGTTTTGTTTCTTCACCATATATATATTTCATATTCATGTTTCATGACAGACTAGCAAAAAAATTAAATTTCAACCTTTTAATTATAATTTGTATTCATTTAGACAGCTTTGCAAAATATTCAGAGCTAACAGATGTATTCAGCTGTACTAATGGTTACAGAGAAGCAATTATGGAACTTATTGGTTCACAGTGTAATATCTAAATACTTTTTATTATTTTAATCAGTAGGGTTATTAAAAATAATATTTACATTACATAAAAGCGAAGGCAGCAATATTAAAAAAATAAATTCATCGAAAATTACTAATTTAGGATGTACTGAAATAAAGATTTTATAGGAAATATAGCTCTATCCTTTCCAAAATCGTGTTTCCAAATCACTAATAAAAACAAAATACTAGAAGCACAACATCGGGAAATCTTTTAGTGTCTAGTATAATAATAAAATAGTAGGAAAAGCATTATTAGCTACGCCATGTGTGCATGGGGTGGTGCGGCGCTAACTATATTAGACCCTTTAATAAGGTCTCAGAAATGGGTTATACGGGTAATAAATAAGAAACCATTTAGATATAATTCCGAAGAACTATTTAGAGATTTTCAAGTGCTTGATATAAGACAGTTATATACCAGTTCGATACTGAAATTATTTAAAAAAAATAACACTTCATCATATATACTACCGGAATCTAGAAATACTAGAAACACAACATCGGGAAATGTTTTAGTGCCGAAAATGAAGACTAAATTTGGTCAACGCTTTTTCATGTTCTATGCTCCAAGAATATACAATATATTGCCATCTAACATTAAAGGGTCAAAAGTGAAAGTCTTATTTAAACAGAAGTTAACAAAGTGGTTACTAAATGAAGGTAGACTTCAAAATGAAAGCAATGTGTCAAATGTTACAGCTTAGATTCCTTTGTAAATCGTTTTTGTGTCTATTATAATTCAAATACCTTCTCTAAATATGTTTTTTTTTTTTTTAAATAGAGATGCGAACACTTTATTTTTTTACAGATTTAATTTTTTATTTTCTCTATATGATTTGTTTTATCTCTATCTGAAGTGAATTTGTTAAGTGCACTTTATAATTATTATACACTTATTATACACAAATTAATAATTAAATTTCAAAAACAGTACAGATAGTGGCTTTAGAACAGACTAGTCTAGTTAAGCAACTATCTTTACCTTTTCTAGTAATAAATAATTTAGAATAAATAAAAAAATAAAAATGTATAAAAGGAAAACTGAGCTGGCATTAGTTTTTAAAAATTAATTTCCAATATGATGTAGGTTTTATAGATCCCAGAGAAATTTCCTAGAGTAGTGACAAGTTTTTGTATTTATCTCAGAACCACCTGTGGGATATTGCTAACTTTTATTTTATTTTATACCTCTCACATAATGTATTTTTACATTTTTATGTTTGTTTATGCTTAGTGTATTTATCACTTCTTTATTACATAATTCTGTCAATGTTCATCTCTCTCGTCTGTTGTGATAAGTCATTGTATGGTTTTAATCTGTTGTGTGATAAATATATCACAATTGCTGTATTTCCGTTCTAGCCAGATTTGTGTGAGAGTTTTGAGTGGTTCTTGTATTGTGTTGATGTTTTTCATGTATTTTGTGTAATTTAATTAATTTCTTTGTCTTTTATCTCACCATAACCAAACATGAGTATAAGTTGAAGTATTGTAAGTGCTTTGTTGTGCTATTTATATTAAGTTAGTGTGTCATTTTGTAGATCGTTTCAGTTGGTGTCAGGCAGTTTAAGTTGCCTTTGAAATCTATTATTTTTAAGTTTATTTCATTTCCAGTTTTCCAGAGAGGTATTGCTTTATCCTATTTTGCTCTTCACAAATGCCTCCTACATCAGAAGTTGTATATTCTTTGGTATGCATTTGTGGGTTTTATTTATTTAAAAAATTATTTATTATGTACTTAAATGATGTAAAAAAAACTGATCATATAAAAATAAAAAATAATATTATTCATGTTGTCTGTTTATTTTTCTATGACAAACAATTGTTATCTTTATACACTTGCATAGAAAATAATGTAATTACACATGCCGCGCGGCTGACCATTCCGGGGAAATTCTGACTATGTTCGTTAAAATACAGGGCAAGCGAGTGATTATAGAACAAGCCAGGCATGTTAGACAACACAACACAAATTATTATATAAATATAATATGAAAACATAAATTTATTGGTGCACTCACACAAAAAAACCGATTATTATGTTGTTTAGCTTTTTTTTTAATAATCTCTTTTTAAACGCTTTTATTTAGCTTAACTTGTCTGTCAGTCACGGCATTTTTTAATCAATCTGTCTTCCCAGAAAACTTTTTATTTGAGTTAGTATGTTAAAGCAATAAATGTTGAATAAAACTGCATTAATAACTGAAAAATTATATTTTTGACGACTTTGATTTGTGTGGGTACTAAAGATGCATCCAAAATATTAAAATACACAGCTCGTATAACTTGTGTGAGGATAGGGTAGGCACATTGGTCCACAAAATAGTGAGAATAAAGATTCGTGCTGTTCGATTATACTCACTTTCCATATTCATCAGGCACGATGAATCCCTGAGGACCAGGCCTGTTTGCAGCACCGGCCCAGAAGAAGGTGTCTGCTCCGTTACCATCGTAGCTGAACCCGATGAGCAGCAAGGTGTACTGGTCCACGGCATACACATCCCCTGACACCTGCACAGTTCGAGAATAACAATTAGAACTTTTATATTTTTATTGCCATTTGCAATTCTTTTCCCATCTACATCTTTATTCAAGATATATATATTATTGATGTCTCACGGAGACGGAGCTATTTTTTTTTATATGGTAAAGTATGGAAGTCTTTTTGGGTGTTCATAGGGCTTACGACCTATCGTACGGCGGGCTTAAGTGATAATATATATCTTGATTAATGATGTCCCCCTGGGGATTAAATGCAGTATGGTGTTCTTGAAAATTTTGAAAAACATGTGAAATGCAAGTTGAATGTGTGATCAAGTTATGTTATTTTATGTTTTTAAAATCTTGATATTTTTTGTTTAAATATATATCTTTTCATTTAAGAAAGACAATCGAGTTGCCATGCGTACAATGCAAATTGCTTCGTTGTGTTGGTGTCTACGGGCATAAACACCGATACAATGAAACAATTTATGCACGGCTTACACATACTAATTTGATTAACTTTCTTAGATGGAAAGAGATTTACTAGATGTAAAAATGTACTTATTTTTTACAAAAAAATAAAAATATACATATAAATAAATAAATCAATGTATTAACTATTAACTAATATTAATATTCCCCGCAGTCACTCTCCTCTCGATATCTTTCTGAACATTCCCTCTTCTATCGAAGATACTTTCTAAGTACACAAACTCATCTACTTGTTCCAAACATTCATTGCCTACTAGTATTTCACACGTTGTCATACTTTCCTCCTTCTCTAACACCATCACTTTTGACTTAATTACATTCATAATAAGGTCACTTTCCTTGCATACATCATACATCCTGCTTACTAGACTCTGTAAGTCTTGTTCGCTATTTGCCATTAATACTGCATCATTCGCATACAGTAAAAAGCATACAAGAAAATCACTCATTTTCGTTCATACGTTCATACTTTCAGTTCTTTCACGTAATTATCCATATAGTTATGTTCTGTTAAATGTTCGAGTTTCATGAAAGTGACTTATATTAAATATTAAAAATTCATTCGATTTGATACAAGTCAAATACAATGATTAAAACCGTGCATAAATTTGAACCATATTTCTTTTGCAAGGTTTTAATAATTTTATTTGACTTGTATCATTAAAGCGTATGAATTTTTAATATACTCCAACATTTTACAGAAATTTAAAAAAAAATGCAAACTTTGATGTCACTTTGAGACACCCGTATATTACAGACTCAAACAAAAAATTAGTAATGACAATTTTCTTAATGCAGGCCAGACAATGAAAATATTTTTCTTAAAAGTTTCTGGTGACTTTGTTTGAAGGCTTCCTAACAAATTGGAATAATTTTAAAACATTTTGAAAAAAGAGTTTCGCGACAAATTTTTTAATATAAACAAATATATTGAAACCATTTTAAGGGTAAAAAATACCTTTCTGTATATTTTTCTCTCTCTACATATTTATTTTACTAAGTGCACAAGTAAGTAACTATGTAGCTAACCATCACGCCCTTTCCGCAGGGATAGGCAGAGAGGATAAAACACTTATTTTGGAATGCCATTTTTGCTTTGGCTACATTCATACACCTTCACATGCATGCTTTACGGTTGTCGAGCTCATAGTATCGGATCGTGCCAAGTCTTTTGAGGTCGCCCTTTATTCCTGTTGCCAGCAATACTCGCCTCATATATTTTGTTAACCATCCTTCCCTCGCTCATATGCTCTACATGACCAAACCTTCTCGGAACTCCTTCCTTTATTCTATCTACCACCCTACAGCCAGCATTACACTCACTTCTAATTTGTTCATTCCTCAAAGATTTTCCACACAGGTGACTTAGTGACCGCATTCAGTCTAATTTCATTCCTTTTTTGCCAATTCCAGGCTTCACTCCCATACATCAGAGTTGGCACTGAAAAGCCATTATTTATCGCTAGTCTTGCTTCCTTTGACAGATTCTTATTGGAAATAATTGAATTCAGAGCGCCATTTATTTTGTAACCCAGTCATTTTCCTTTTGACAAATATAAATTATATTAATTGTGCATAATTCTGTCTAAGTATATCATATAATTTTTTTTAAGCCTTCGAAATAAAGGCATTTGCCTAGTAAGTCAGCATCCCATCTATCAGTCATATATACATAATTGTAAAAACTCTCGGGAACTGCATTCCATACATTTTAAAGGATAATAATAATAATTAATATAACGGTCTCAAGGGCTTAGGCCCAAATTCACAGTCAATATTTAGGTGGTTTAATTAAAAGTGTTATTTTGTACTGAAAATTACGCATTTAAGATGTACCTTAACCTTAAAATCATCTAAGTATTGACTCTGAATTCGGGCCTTACTGTTTATCCGTACAAAAACATCAATGCGCTGGTAGAATACAAACCCGAAAATAGTAAAAAAAATATATATAATTTTATTTAGTTCATGTCGTACCTGATGGTGATATGAATTTATTTTCCCAAGATACTTTCCCTGGTATGGTCCATTTTCGTCGTCGTCGCAAAGGACATCTAAAAATTAAATATACAAAACATATATGTATACAATAAAATATACAAAAAAAAAATCATTGCCCTCAATCACTCAACTATTCATAATTAACAGTTACCTTATTATTGTTTTCATCGTCCAATTGAGCTTATGTCAGAATTTCTAAACGTCATACATACCGTTATCAACGTATTCAAATCACTTTCGCGTCAAAATTTACAGGTTATGTTGTACTAGAAGAAACATACGCCACTTTCGGATTCACCGCACAATGCAAGTATCGTAAACAATCAATACAAAAATGCACCCACCTTTTATACAGAGTATCGAGACGACAAAAAACACTTTATTCAGTACTGTCAGCAGCTTCGTCGCTGAAATTTCACCCATTTTTATTTACAACACAACCGACGAAAAAATATCATTTTTTTGATGCACTCGAAATGGACTGGATGTTGCGAAACTTTTGGGGGAAATTTTATGACTAAAAATATGTTTTTTTTTTATGAATCACACTGAAATTAATCACCGATGTGTCAATTGATACGTCATGTTTCAATCGTGTCCCATTTCCGCTGGCCGCCGACGACAATGAACGACCGCTGAACGACTGGGCAGACTCGAAACCTACCAAGGCGAAATGGCCGATGGCTGGAATATTCAGTGGAAAGGAAAGTTCGCCGTGTACGTACTGCCGGCCGCTGTAGGCTTCGAGGAAAAAACTAGTTCTCGAAGGCAGTGTTTACGTTTGTGAGCGCCTGCGAATATTATTTTACGCTTCAAAGTACACAAGGCTGCGATTAATATTACTTTTGTGCCCCCGCGCAATCGCGTAATTAATTCGAAGACAATCAAAAGATCTGCAGCAACGTGCTGGAAATCGTACACAATTTAAAAAAAATTTAGATGAATCGCAACTCGCTCACAAATATTGGTTGCCGTAGGGATACGAATTTGGGACTTTTCCATTTCGGGGAAGCAGCGACATCAATTTCTCTACATTAACCATTAAAGATTATGATTTTTTAATTTTTATTTTTATTTATTATTTGTTTATTAATCAACGCCCTATTGGGCTTTTATCTATCATAAAACACGTTTTACAGTAAATAATTAAAAAATAATCATATAAATAAAACATATTTAAGATAAATGAACAATATGAAATGTAACAATGTAAAACAAATTAAAATAAATTAACAATAGAAATGAACAATATATATATAAACGATGATTAGTACACAAGCAAACAGTAAACCTTTAATAAATTAGTAATAGAGTAAAATAAAGATAATTAAACCAATATACCAGATAAAGAAGATAAGAAGATAAAATAAACCAAAAAAGAAATATAAAAGATAAAATCAAAACATATTTAAAATTGAAATCAACAGTAATTAAGACACTTTAAATTTAAAAAAAAAACATATAATTCATGGGGAACGAAACATAAGTAAAAATTTTGTCCATTAAACTGTAATTAATTCTATTGGTATATTCCAAGTCTAAGTAATTCTTTAATTCGGGTATGCTCCTACATCGAAAAATGTCTACGAATTTGAGACTTATGCATAAGGTGTAATAGAACTAGTCCACAATTCCTGCCGATGTTATGAGTCAAAAATGTTCTAACATCAATATCCTAATATAAGTATGGAGATAAGCGACTCTGATGTGGAGTGTCTCTAAGAGACAGGATAAAAAGTTCACGCATTCGTGGAAGCCTGGGCGTCACAGATTTCAATAGCAAGGTGGAGCAAAGGCAACTGAGATGGTGTGGCCACGTTGGACGATCACCCGATCATTTTGATAACCAGGAGATCTCCAAGGATCTCCGAATTACATCCAGAGGAAGACCAAATAATTCACGGGTGGTGCAAAGGGATGGTCAGATGCAGAGGCATGGATTGGATGACGTTGTCCAGGGCAGAAGAACCCACAACCTAAGGACGAGGAGAGCTGACCCCAACAGTCGACGACGACAGTGAGTTGGTATGAAGCCAGGGAGAAGATGAATAAGAAAATAAGCGATTTTAAAATTTTGCATTTTTTTTTAAAGTTTTCTATCTTATCTACTACCTATAAAACACTGAACTATCATAAAAGTAATTTAAGTTGAATATTATAAATTGGATTGGTGTGCTGATGAATGGCAGTGAAACATGGACCATCGGCCAGAGTATGTCCGGGAGGCTAGCGGCCTCTGAGATGTGGTGCTACAGGCGCATGGCGAGGATCCATTGGTCAGAACATATCCGAAACGACGAGGTGTTGAGCAGGGTGGGCGAAAAGAGGCGGCTACTTAACAGTATCGCCAGCAGCGAGCAATTTGGATAGGCCATAATATAAGGCATCCGGGCCTGCTTTTAACCATCGTCGAGGGAAATGTTGAAGGCAACAATCGTAGAGGCCGCCCGAGATTAAGCTACGTAGACCAGATTATCGGAGATGTGCGCTGTAGCACCTACCAAGAAATGAAGAGGCTGGCAGGTGACAGAGAGGAGTGGAGAAAGCGAGTGCTTGTTGCAGACCAATCCTAGGATTGCGACCCAAAAAAAGTTTCGCTAAGTCAAATAAAATGATCAAAATCTTGAAAAAATTAGAACCAGAAATTTTCTGCAAGATTAAAATCATTATCGTAGAAGAATTTCTGTGTAGGTACTTAATTCCGAATATTATGTTTTTTTCTAAAAAAAATGTAAAAATTAGCGCGGACTAACGATTAGTCTGGCAAGAATAGACCCTCCAGTTCCACGAAACTGTTGAGGGAGCCAGTCGAAGCAACCAAATATTAATTTTTATCCGAAACTAATATTAAAATTACATTAAACACACATTAAAAACAAGTGTTCGATTTATTGCTGTTAGGTGTTATAACCTTTATTATATAAATACAAGATTCCGATGCGCTATCCAGCACTGCAAATTACGGCAGTTCTGAATCAAAATGTATTTTTATCGATTTGCGATAATACGTAGGTATAATATTATTGCGTATGTTTGAAATGAAAATAATTCTTCATACTATATTTTTATCTTATTCTTTTAAAATTTAATTTTTAATATTGGGCTAATTATTTTTATTTTTATTATAACATCTGCATTTATTGATTGTTAATTGAAAATATTTACCTTCAGAGGAGCCTAGTTATTGTGAATTTTAATATTTTGTATTCGTATTATTATTTTAACTTATAATTTTTATCTGCATAGAAGTAATTCAAGTTAATACATTTAAATATTGTGTATCCTTTAGGGATGGGCGTTGAATGGACGGACTAGTTGAAATCAACCGTTGACGTTGCATCGACGCGTCGACCGTTTACGTTTATCGCATGGACTAGTTGAATTCGTAGACGGTGGACAGCGGACGCCGTGGTCGGTGGACGATTCGAGATTAACGCAATGCAAAGCAACGAGCGAGAGCAAGACAAAACGTCTCCGTTTATTTCTCTCTCATCTCTCGCTGTCGACTTGTAGATGCCATAGACGTCATAGACGGCCACTAGACGGCTCGACGGGTAATTTCATTTCAACTCTAAAGTACACTACCATAGAGTGCAGATCTGTGTACACGAACTATGACTAGAGATTTGAAATTTGAATACATGCGTAGGGCGAGATAGGCTTAATAAGCTATTATCTATTATTTTTTACTTGATTTTTTGTGATGTCACGTGCGACGATTCGGTGAATTCTCAATTTTACGCTGTATAAAATAAAACAATTATGTTTAATTATTTTATTTTTTATTGAACTAATATTTTACTGCTTACACCTGATATTGTTGTGTACACCTACTTCTTTCTTTATAATATATAGAAAGAAGTATATAAAACAATATGTAAAAGCCTATAATGTGCGTAAACAAATAAATAATAAAATATTTCTTTTTACATATAAGCACAAGTAGCGGTTTTGCTTTCCCCGAAACTATATTCCTTCGAACTTCTTTAAATTTTAAAAATTAACGTCATAAAAATAGCCAACGGTTGAGCCGTCGAGAAGCGTCGCGTTGAACCGTAGACAGTTGACCATCGTCCCGATGTTTAGATAGAACGTCCGCGACGTCCGCGTAACGAAGTTGACGCGTCAACTAGTTGACGAATTCAACTAGTTGATCGTTTCGTCGATGGATGGACGTGGACGGTCTCGTTTCGTCGACGGTAAATACGTCGACGACCCATCCCTAGTATCCTTAATGTTGTTTTAATTTATCGTTATAATTCTAGTTTAAGGGCTAGTTTATTTTTTAATATTGGGTGAATAATTTCTAATGGAAACTTGTCAACCGAAGACTAGCGGTATACAATGGAATTCTGGTACCGACACCATATACGTGGTGTGGAACTGAAGGCTGTAGCTGGCAGAAGGCCAACAAAAAGTAGACTTAATGCATTGGAATCGCTTAGGATCAGTTTTTAATAGCATTTTTTCAATTTAAAATATCAATGTCAATTTATTTATTTACATTACAAACACAAATTAAATTCGTAAATGTTATAAATAAGTTAGAAATATATAAATATATATAAACAAAAGCAAATATTAAACAAATATAAAATCATTCACATCAAAGGTGTAGGAGAATCCTGCTTCGGAATATCTCCTCAGAGACATGGAACAGATCAATATCCAGAGCATAAGCGACTAACTTGAATAATTGTGTGGGTATTCATTTAACTATGTTGTATTCTTGATTGCATAGCCCAAAAATAAATATGTATATCGAATAAAAATACAACCGAAATTATGAACAATGTTGTGCTCCACTGAAATTGTTTTTTTAAATTTATTTTATTTATTAAGTTGGTTAATATTACACTTCGTAATTAACTATATTTAAGTCTACATTTAATTTTTACTACATTCCATATTTACTTATTAATAGGCACATATTTACATTTACATAATCTATAATACCCGATAGTCTATAATCCCATAAATTATCTACAGTCATATTTACAATCATGGAGGAGAAACTCCACGAAATAGACATGACGTGGCCATTTTTTTTTCAAAAATGTTCTAAAAAAATAATAGTTTAATATGTACTTTAACAAGTGTCAATAAAACAAAAAAAAAATTACCTCCTCTTAAAAAAATGTATTCTCCCGGGTGATGTAACCCTTTAAATTCGAGGCCTTGTTGTATTCATGATAATATAGTAGTATTATTTAGAAATAAAAAAATAGATTATTTAAGGCGGTTATTTAAATTCTGACAACTATTACTATTCTAACGGAAGGAAATATTTTATATTACATACGGCCCGGCCTCCGAAATGAAACTACTTTTCAACGACATTTGCAATTGTCCTTGATTTGTTGGTAGGTTGTGTTGATTTAATTAAAAATCGGACCAAATTTAAAAGCTAACGCGCTGTTGCGGAAATATTTGTGAAAAGGTGTCTGACATTCAGATCAGATTAGGGGTACGAAAGCGATGGTAGCAACGGCGTTTCTAAGGTAAATATAAAAAACCTGTCACTCCTCAAGAAAATTTATCTTGAATCTATGAAACCCACATCTTATTGGAAATAAGTTTTTCAAAATTAATTGCCACCTCAGTTTTCCTTCTGTATTATGTGTGTATGAATAAATAAATATATAACTTTTAAATACGGATATTGTTGTGTTTGCTAGCAGATAGTTCACATTGCTACGTTTGCTATTAAAATAATTGGATATTGCTGTATTTGCTATGATGTTTCTGTCTAAAATGTATATGGATTCTCACTTTAGCAGGAAACGCCCGTTTTGTTGCGTAACACATCTTTCGGGGTTGATTGGTTGAAGTGGATATTGCCCCTTTTTGTTTTAACAGTGATTTTGAAATATGTTTTTGGAAGGGGTTGAGGGGTTTCCTATAAAATCTCGAATTCAGTATTTTCTAAATTATTAATCCTCGATGAAAGCATTCAAAATATTTTTTATGGATACTGCTGCCTTTGTTTTACATCCCTCAGATATATTGTGTGATGAACATTATGAATGGAAACTAAATGAAGACGACTTCGTCCGCTCATCACATTCTTGGGCGTCCCAGGAGTTGAGTTTCCGTTCGCGTTTCCTCATAGACCTAACGGAGTCTTCTGTAGTTGTTACATTTGACACCACATCCTGTTCACTCAGCCTTCTCGACTTGAATACTGTTGGGATATTTAATTGTCGGAAGGCCTCGACAGTCTCAAATTTCGTGCGAATGCGGGATTGGTGATTATATTGAATTTGGTGCTTGATGCTCGGTCATTCTCTCCACGTGACCCAGCCACCAAAGTCATTCCAGTTTTATAAATTTTGTGACGTTTAGCTTCTAAAACAGATATAGAGAATCATTGTTGTAACGTCTGCGCTAAAGTCCATTTTCTAGAACCGGTCTGAAGATACGCCTCAAAATTTTCCTTTCAAAAACGTCCAGTGCTCGCTCATTCCTCTTAGTTAGTACCCACATCTCAGCTGCGTACGTGAATACTGGCCTAATAAGCGTTTTGAACACTAATGTCTTGGTGTTTCTGGACAGCAGTCTGGATTTTATCTGCTTTTGTAGGCGGAAAAAACAGCGATTTGCGCTCACTATGCGCTTCTGGATCTCCTTGTTTTTTGTTATCAGGGAGCCTAGTTATGTAAATCTTGGTACCGTTTCAAAATTTTGACTTCCACATGAGAGAGTTGGGATTTGTTGGGTGCATCTTACGGCCATGTACTTGGTCTTCTGTTGGTTTACTATGAGACCCATGTTTAGGCAGAACTTTATATTTTCATACGAAGCAAACACATTCTGGCGAGACATTATTATCTTTAAATAAAATAACTCTTTGTTTAATACCACTTTATTGAGTTTAAACCAACTAGTTTCGACTCACAGCTGAGCCTTCATCAGAGATCTGTATTAATTAAACAAAAACAGAATTAAAACAATCAAGAAAGCATTAAGGGAAGAAAGAGACAGATCGTCAACTGCGGTGGGGTTGGGTGAGGAAGAGAGGGTATGGGTGGGTGTAGTTAATTGGAAGGGGAATATATCTAGAATTGGGCTACGCGATAAATCTAGTTGTTATTTTTTTATTTTTTATTCATTTTTTTATTTCTAAATTATTGAGACGTATGCCTATGTAATTTCTTCTTAATTATTGAGACGTATGCCTATGTAATTTCTATGATTGTAATTTTGTTTTTGTTTAGTTAATACTGACCCCTGATGAAGGCTCAGCTGTGAGTCGAAACTAGTCGGTTTTAATTCAATAATGTGGTGTTAAACAAAGAGTTATTTTATTATTATTAAATTAGCCACTTCTCTAGTTCTGCGCATCTCTTGGGCTTATTCCAAGCATGGATCTCTCCATGGATCGTTGAGTGCATTTGAGCTTTTTTACTCTTTTTCTTTTCTCTTTTGTCTCCATCATCGCTGGTAGTTTGCACGATTCAAAGGCTTTTCTTTTTAGGCTAATAGGGATCTCTTTATCCTCGAAAATATGTTTGAGTTTGCCAAAAGCAACTCAGCTTATTCCTTCTTCTTCAAATGTAGCAAATTTATTTTGTGGTAACATAATTATAATTAATATAAATTAACTTTGCTTAAACCACTTATTTATTGAAAAAAATCAACATGTTTCAAAGCCAATGGCTTCTTTGAAGAAGCCATTGGCTTTGAAACATGTTGATTTTTTTCAATAAATAAGTGGTTTAAACAAAGTTAATTTATATTAATTATTCAGCTTATTCCTATTCGTCTTTACAATGTTTCTTGCAATATTCTTTCTGTAAATTAATGATTTTCCAATGTAAAAGCCCCAAGGGCGTATAAGTAAATAAAGTTCTCTTTTAGCCACCTCAGTTGGTGCAAATATTCTCGGAAGAATTTTATTTCAAATACTTGAACAGCCTTTTATTCTCTGCGAGGCTTAAATTTGCATAAAATTGATGGAGAAATAGTATAAAATAATCAAATGCAATTGTGAGTTTGTAACTTGTCTCTAAAAACAGCGACAAAGCGAAGGACAACTTCGGGGCGAGGTACTTGTGGAGGGTCACCGTTAGTCTGAGCAGACATTTTGTAAAGGAGTGGGTACCTACTTGCACGAATATATTCCATACGTAATCATACAACCATGTACGTGCGTTAGGCCGGCCGCACTGTGGATACGAATTATTACGTACGTACTCGTACGACTACTTTCGTACGTATTGGAGCGCGCACATTGATTGCGTCTTGCGTTGTCACGATCAGTTACTTTGCGCATTTCTCCAATGACGTTTGTGCCAAATGAATAATCTGTATCTTATGGAAAACTCTATTATGGCAGACTTAAGTAATGACAAATTTCATGACTATCTATCTAATAGATTCACAAATGCTGGGGAGAATTGAAGTGCAACGAGAGCTCATAACATCGGAGAAATATTTAAAAGCTTTTTCGTTCCAAGTACATAATTATACCTCACCTTCATTAAGCCAAATTATTTAACTTACAGGTATTTTTTAAGTTCTTTAGAGATTCTCCGCCAGGATCTACGCTGATGGTCACGTAGTTGAATCACTTTGGCCCCACAAACATTTGTGGTCATGTGTCAAACTGACAAAATTTCCAATATCCATCGTACGAAATCGCAAAAATTTCCGAACAAATCCGGATCGTGTCGGACGTCGCATCTATACGTGCGTACACGCACTACTAAATCGTGTACAGTGTGCGATGTTCAGTACTACTTCGAAGGTCAGGCATGTACTTACGTATTCGTACGAATACGTACTACTCAATTTCGTACGAAAACACAACCAGTGTGCGGCCGGCGTTAGGCTGCCGTCAGTCGTGACGATTGTGCAGACTGAAAGTTAAAATAATTTATAAATTTTTGAATTCATACTTTTTTAGGCGCGTTAAAGTGAAATTTTAGGATGCAAAGAAATGCGCGCGCACCATGCAACGCAATATTTTCAAGTCGTGAAGTCACAACTCATCAATCAAAAGCTTATAACGGTTTTCCGAGTGATATTCAACCAATAGCAATTCTTACAAGCGACGACTTTAATTTAGCGTTGAAAATGGTGTTATGAAAATTGCATATGCTCCGGGCGCTGCCTCATCCTCGCACCTAGTAGACAGAGAAGCGGTTTTGTGTGGACGCCTCCCCCCGCCGCTTGCACTCATATGAGTTTAAGTAGCGTGGGGAAGTTGACCACTTTAGCATTAAAAAATGCCGAAATGGGTGGTGGCCCCCTTGGCTGAAACGGCCTTGGCTGTGGGCTCCTCTTCACCGCTCCGGGAGTTGTTATTGTCATGTATTTTCTATTTGCTGATGTTGTTTTCATAATACAACTGTGATCAAATTCAAAATGGGTTATTATGGTGATTGAATTATTTTTATTATTTTGAAAATAGATATTCAAATACGGAATACGTGTCGCATCAATATTCCCACTCTTTTCTCACGTGGTTTTTTATGCACGCCAAAGAGGTACAAGTTCTAAAGCGTGTACATATGTATATATTTTTCTTCTTCTTTAAAAAAATAGAGATGCGAACACGGAATGCGCGTCACATCAATATTCTTACTATTCTCAAAATGAGTTTGTCTAGTGAAATAAATGCTTGCGCTATGAAAATAGGACTTGCTGGTGTTCTGAAATGGGGCTCGTACCACCGACCATCAGGTCACTAGGCGAACGTCATCACTACACTACACTACACTACACCAACGAGCTACTCTATATGTAGGCATATGCGCCCATATTTTCATTCACTTTTTATTCGTCCATTTTTCACTCTACCAATAACAGATTTTCCGCACATGCCGACCCCATTTCCATAGCATTCAGTTTAGGTACTTCAAATCTTTTTTGACAATTATGGACATCACTCTAGAAACTCATTCAGCAGAACTCCATTTTGAACTTCTGGTGTTGCTTCGTGTGACACCTTCCTTCTGGCTATAACGGTATTCAGGGCACCATTTATCTTATTTCCCGGAGTCACCCTTCCTTCAATGTCATTCTCAGCTTTGCCGTCCCTAGTAAACATAATTTCCAAATACCTACCTACACAAATATCTTCATTTGATTGGAATAAAACTAAAGGCAGCAATATACCACTGAGGTGTTTCATAGATAAAAATAGATAAATACAAACATATGCGCTGTTCCAAAAATAAAAAATTATATTTAAAATTTGCAGCACATTATAAAATGAAAACCATGTCCCGCTCAGTAATAACGCGCCAACACCTTTATGTATAGAAACCAAAGGTTTTAGAATGAATTTACTTGAACAACTTGAAATAAACAATAAACGCACAAATGATCCTAATGTAACTCTATTAAATAGTCAACAAAAAATGATCTTCTCTCCACTTAATATATTTAAGAAACCCAAAATCGAGGCCATAAATTATAATAATATTTAATGTAATAATCTCATCAGTGTAAATAAAATAACAACTAAATAGAGGCACTTTTAAGGTAATTCAGTTAATCACTTTGATTACTAAGTGTAACATAGAATTTTATAAACCGGGTACCTAATCTTTATTGATAAGTGCCTAGGAAAAAAGATTCTTAATATAGGGCTTCACCGAAAACTAATAAGTCGCTTATACGTGGTATTTCCACTGTTTGATAATGGCCTTACAAGTCGAAACAGCTGTCACATTTAAAATAACACTTAATATGCATATCTTAATAATAATATTTGTTAAAATTTAATTTATTAAAAATTCCGTTAATAATACAAAAAAAACTGTCACTTCTCAAGGAATTTTATCTGCAATCTATGAATCCTACTTCTTATTGAAAATAAGTTTTTTAAGACAATTTCCACTTCAATTTTCTTTTTACGCCTATGTCCTCTTGACCGGCAATTTTAAATGTAAATTTTATACGTCGTAATAGACGACCTGACAACGTTGTTGCGTTTTACCCCGCCCATTGTGAAGGTACCTTGATTTGCGCTCTGTGAGAGAAGTCAATCACCTTCGCCGGTGACTCGGCCGTGCATTGTTGCAAAATACTTTCAAAATCTCGGGCGATTTGGTTCACGACTACCGCCATCTGTCGAATGCTCGCTTCAACAGAATTAAACACGTAATGCTTAATTAGGTTTGAGTCTTTAGTTGTATCCAAGATCTTTCAATTTAGTTTCCAATTTGAACTACAGGAATATTTTTTTCGTTTTTATGGTTTGAGTTTATTGAGTTCACGTTAGGGATGGGTCGTCGACGTATTTACCGTCGACGAAACGAGACCGTCCACGTCCATTCATCGACGAGACGATCAACTAGTTGAATTCGTCAACTAGTTGACGCGTCAACTTCGTTACGCGGACGTCGCGGACGTTCTATCTAAACATCGGGACGATGGTCAACTGTCTACGGTTCAACGCGACGCTTCTCGACGGCTCAACCGTTGGCTATTTTTATGACGTTTATTTTTAAAATTTAAAGAAGTTCGAAGGAATATAGTTTCGGGGAAAGTAAAACCGCTACTTGTGCTTATATGTAAAAAGAAATATTTTATTATTTATTTGTTTACGCACATTATAGGCTTTTACATATTGTTTTATATACTTCTTTCTATATATAACAAGCAGTATACACAGCAATATCAGGTGTTAGCAGTAAAATATAAATATAAACTACATATGTAAGCAGTGAAAGTATTGGGTATAAGCATTAAAATGTGAGTAAATAAAATGGAAGGAAACAATGATTTTGCGTAATAAAGGCACCAGTTATGAGGTGCGGTAAAAAATACTTTACATTTATTTATTATCTATAAATTTATAAATGAATACATAATTTAAAAATACTTTACATTTGAGATGTTATATAGAAATTTATTGAAGAATACATCTTTCAAAGTCAGGCTTTCACTTTGTGGTGACATTATTAATAAATAAATATATCTGTATTATTTGTCAACTTTAGTTTAAGGCTCAATCTGAGAAAAGGAACATTGTTCCCGAAACATGTAAAAAACCAGTAAAAAGTGGTGTAAACAAAATTATAATAGAATTATTATTTTATCTATAAAGTTGAAAATAGGGAATTTTTAATAAAAATTAATTAAACCTAAATTCAAGATTATATTACATATACAATAATTAATATTGGACTCCTGAATAAGGACCATAGTTAGGTGTAGAAAATTTTATTCCCTACAAGTTTGTTTATCATTTATATGCTAAAGTTGAAAAGTAAGGAAATAACACAAAAATTAAATGTTTGCATCCCTTTTCAGGTAGATATAAGAAGTCGAGATCGATCGAATAAAATATTGATTTTAGAAAAATATCTAGCCGGCCTGTTAATTAATAATAGTTCAATAAAAAATAAAATAATTAAACAGAATTGTTTTATTTTATACAGCGTAAAATTGGGAATTCACCGAATCGTCGTACGTGACATCACAAAAAATCAAGTAAAAAAATAATAAGAAAAGATAATAGCTTATTAAGCCTATCTCGCCCTACGCATGTATTCAAATTTCAAATCTCTAGTCACAGTTCGTGTACACAGATCTGCACTCTATGGTAGTGTACTTTAGAGTTGAAATGAAATTACCCGTCGAGCCGTCTATGACGTTTATGGCATCTATAAGTAGACAGCGAGAGATGAGAGAGAAATAAACGGAGACGTTTTGTCTTGCTCTCGCTCGTTGCTTTGCATTGCGTTAATCTCGAATCGTCCACCGACCACGGCGTCCGCTGTCCACCGTCTACGAATTCAACTAGTCCATGCGATAAACGTAAACGGTCGACGCGTCGATGCAACGTCAACGGTTGATTTCAACTAGTCCGTCCATTCAACGCCCATCCCTAGTTCACGTTGAGCTTCCGTGCTTCTACGACCTTTCTGGCCGACGTTTCGGATCCCATTGCAGGATACCTACGCAGGGCGTGCAGCAGAATATCCCATAAAACTCTAACCAGAAGATTCTGGTCGTGAAAACCTAAGAACATATTATTTTCGATTTCGAAGTTCCTGTATATTTATACTATAAGTATATTTACTTATATCAAATTTAGCTACTTGGAATCTTATTAGATTCCTTGTAGTTATTTATTAAAACTAATAGTGTTATTTTCGTATTCCTAAAACTACTAAAATTTCTATGACCTGTTAATTAATGTTATAATAATTGTTATTGTATATTAAAGTTATTGCTTTACATCGTCATTATATGTGTAGGTACTAGGGATGGGTCGTCGACGTATTTACCGTCGACGAAACGAGACCGTCCACGTCCATCCATCGACGAGACGATCAACTAGTTGAATTCGTCAACTAGTTGACGCGTCAACTTCGTTACGCGGACGTCGTGGACGTTTATCTAAACATCGGGACGATAGTCAACTGTCTACGGTTTGAAGCGACGCTGCTCGACGGCACAACCGTTGGTTATTTTTATTACGTTAATTTTTAAAATTTAAAGAAGTTTGAAGGAATATAGTTTCGGGGAAAGTAAAACCGCTACTTGTGCTTATATGTAAAAAAGAAATATTTTATTATTATTTGTTTATAGGCTTTTACATATTGTTTTATATACTTCTTTCTATATATAATAAAGAAAGAAGTAGGTATACACAACAATATCAGGTGTAAGCAGTAAAATATAAATATAAACTACATATATAAGCAGTGAAAGTATCGGGTATAAGCATTAAAATATGAGTATAAAAATTAAAAATATAAAGTACAAAGCAATGTGTGTATAAAAAAATATATTAGATACACATTATTACATGTGTACAGGGTTATTTGGAAAACAATAATAACCTAGCAGGACTATATTCCTGCCTTGATTATGAGTAGGTATTATTTTTTGTAAAACGTTGGACTATCACTACACTAACTCAAATCGATTACGAAAAATTCATTCGTTTCAATACAAGTTAAATAAAATGATAAAAACCTTTACATTTATTTATTATCTATAAATTTATAAATAAATACATAATTTAAAAATACTTTACATTTGAGATGTTATCTAGAAAATTATTGAAGAATACATCTTTCAAAGTCAGACTTTCACTTTGTGGTGACATTATTAATAAATAAATATATCTGTATTATTTGTCAACTTTAGTTTAAGGCTCAATTTGAGAAAAGGAACATTGTTCTCGAAACATGTAAAAAACCAATAAAAAGTGGTGTAAACAAAATTATAATAGATTTATTTTTTTTATCTACAAAGTTGAAAATAGGGAATTTATAATAAAAATTAATTAAACCTAAATTCAAGATTATATTACATATACAATAATTAATGTTGGACTCCTGAATAAGGACCATAGTTAGGTATAGAAAATTTTATTCCCTACAAGTTTGTTTATCATTTATATGCTAAAGTTGAAAAGTAACGAAATAACACAATAATTAAATTTTAGCATCCTTTTCAGGTAAATATATAAGAAGTCGAGATCGATCGAATAAAATATTGATTTTAGAAAAATATCTAGCCGGCCTATTAATTAATAATAGTTCAATAAAAAATAAAATAATTAAACAGAATTGTTTTATTTTATACGGCGTAAAATTGGGAATTCACCGAATCGTCGAACGTGACATCACAAAAAATCAAGTAAAAAATAATGGATAATAGCTTATTAAGCCTATCTCGCGCTACGCATGTATTCAAATTTCAAATCTCTAGTCATAGTTCGTGTACACAGATCTGCACTCTATGGTAGTGTACTTTAGAGTTGAAATGAAATTACCCGTCGAGCCGTCTATGACGTCTATGGCATCTACAAGTCGACAGCGAGAGAAATAAACGGAGACGTTTTGTCTTGCTCTCGCTCGTTGCTTTGCATTGCGTTAATCTCGAATCGTCCACCGACCACGGCGTCCGCTGTCCACCGTCTACGAATTCAACTAGTCCATGCGATAAACGTAAACGGTCGACGCGTCGATGCAACGTCAACGGTTGATTTCAACTAGTCCGTCCATTCAACGCCCATCCCTAGTAGGTACCTACCTTATAATGTTCAATAATGTCTATCGTTTTAGGTATAGTTATATAGTCGGTCACAGCATAACCAAAGTTTAAACCCACTGCACGCCACTGATAGGTACATACTTACACGGTAACATCTTTATATCTATGTATTTAGGTATATACATAATTAAAAAGCTGTTTAACCTGGGTATTATTTCTCACCAGTCAATTTTTTTCCCTCATTAATATTTTAAATAATGCGAAGGCCATGACACTGAATTATTTTTATAGACGATCGCGGTGATTTGTTAGTTCAAGGATAAAAAACATAGGAAAAAGCAAATAACATTGTTGAAAACATAAAAACAAACGCATAACATACCTCAGACGCACGTCAACAACACAACTGAAATGAACATGTTATCCTGGTTACAAAATATAGTAATAATTGAATATGTTTTTCTAGTTTCAAATTTATTAGGAGTTTATAAAAAAAATGTAAAATGTGTAGGGTTCACATTTGGTCCAACGGCATAAGGTGCGCGGACACTTGGTCCAGAGACACGGATATTTGGTCCATTGACAAAAGATCCACGGACACTTGGTCTAAGGATAGAAGGTCACAGACATTTTGTCAAACGACAAAAGGTCTACGGACACTTGGTACAACGATAAATTGCGTAAGCGACAAAAGATTCACGCGAAAAAGGTCCATGCGGCAAAACAAAATAACTCTCTGTCGCAATTTTTTTATGTAAGAGCTTAAATTAAATTAATGAATGGATAATGGTGACAAAATCATTAAATATAATACACCTGGGTCATTCTCCTTTTTATTGTCTTGTTTGGTACAAAATTTCAACAATAATAAACAACTCTGTCACAACATAAATGTATTTTTTATTAAATACAATTAAAACCTCATTTCTTGACAGTTTCTAAAGCTTTTGAGATCGTATTATTATGAGAAGGTATCATAAAAACTATATTATTAAACAAAATAAAAATTAACATTTTTAAATACCACTACGTCACGGAAATGGACAGCGACAGTTTAACAACAAAACAACAAAAGTATTGAATAAGAGCTTCCGTGAATTTTGCCCAATAAAACAAAAAAGTGCAGAATTTGTAACTGTCCTAGGAAATAAAAGGAGTAGGATCTTATTTAACTGTGCTGTTCATCTCAACATGACCTAACCTAACATTACCCAACCTAACCTAATCCAACCAAATATGTATTTTGCAAAAGGTTACATGCAATATTTTTGTCTATTGATTTGATCCGGTTGTAAGAATTAGTGAACGAGTATATTTAATAATTTCGTCACTTTTATAACTAACTAACTTACCATCACGCCGTTTCCCCGTGGGCGTAGGCAGAGAGGATAGAGCGCCACACTCTTCTGTCCTGACATACAACTCTCGCCTCATCCACATTCATACATCTTCGCATGCAAGCTCGCCGGTTGTTGAGGCTTGTAACGGGACCATCTTCCAGTATCTGGTTGATCTGGTCACGCCACGTCTTCCGCGGTCGCCCTCTCTTTCTGGCGCCATCAACACTTGCATTATATATCTTTCTTACCATTCTTTCCTCATTCATTCGCTCAATATGCCCAAACTATCTGAGCGACCCTTTTTTAATTCTATTAATTATGCTAAGATCAGCTTTACATTCGTTCCTAATATCTGCATTCTTTACTCTATCATAAATTGATTTGCCACATATACGTCTGAGGGATCTCATCTCCACTGCACTCAATCTACTTTCGTTCCTCTTCTGCCAGCTCCAGGCTTCACTTCCATACATCAGTGTTGGTACGAGAATTCCATTATGTACCGCTAGTTTCACCTTTATCGTTTAATTTATTTATTTAAAGCTCTTTTATATAAAAAAAGCACCTTGAAATTTGTTTGTAGTCATTACGCCGACCTTTTGTCGTGTAAAGGTACGTAGGGTGTTCTTTCTTCTCTGCACATCCCGATGTGAATATACTTTGTGACGTTATTAGCTTACGTATCGCCATGACAATCTTTCCACCCAATCACGACAGAGTGTTCCATCGATCCGAGAGCGTGGCAGAATAAATTTTGCAGTGAAAGTGGAATTGTCGCGGCGAGTATGGAAATTCGAAAGTGCAATATAAAAAAAATAAACTAAATCCGAATCGAAATTTGTCGTTTCTTCTAAAGATGAGCCACGCATCCTGGCGGCAGTTTGAAAGTTTTCTGGTGCTTGAATGCAAAAAAAACTTTCACAATGTCATAAATTAAAATTCGCACAGAAGTGGAATTGAAATGATAACGACATTTGTTAGTTATTTAATCTGTTAATCTGCATAAATCAATAGTATATTATTTTATTACGTGCTACCTCTCTATGGACGGCTATGAGTATTGCTCCGTAATTTTAAAATGTTTTACATTTACATACCTAGACATAAGTGTTCTACAAAATATTAGGTCCTTACATATGAAATTGGCGTTTATTATGGGAGGAACATAAAGCCGATTTTTTTTATTATAATATATTTATTTAATCAAAGTATGTACCATTGCTATCTATGCACTTTTGCCATCTCATAGGTAGTTCATCGATCCCTTTACTAAAAAAACCATTCGGACGGGAATCAATAAAATCTTTGAAGGCGGTTTGGACTGCCCCATCGGAGTTGAATTTTTTCCTTTGCAAGAAGTTATCCAAATTTCGAAAAAAATTGTAATCTGTTGGGACAAGGTCCGGAGAGTACGGTGGATGTCTTAGACATTCCAATTGAAGCTCCTCTAATTTGGTAGCCGTCTGTTGTGCAGTGTGTGGTCTAGCGTTATCATGAAGCAGCAGTGGCCTAGAGCGATTAACCAGCCTCGGTTGTTTAGCAGCTAGCTTTTCCATCATGGTTTGCAGTTGCTGACAATAGACATCTGCCGTAATCGTCTGGCCAGATTTAAGAAAGCTGTAGTGAACGACACCAGCACTAGTCCACCAAACGCTCACAAGTAACTTTTTTGGAGGCAATTTTCGCTTGGGGCATGGTTTGGCTGGTTCGGCAGGGTTCAGCCATTGCGATGAGCGCTTCCGATTATCGTACAGAATCCACTTTTCATCACAGGTAATGATTCGATTTAAAATCCCTTCATTATTGTGCCGGTTGAGAAATGCAACGCAGCAGTCAACGCGCGTTTGTTGATTTGCTTCACTCAATTCGTGAGGTACCCACCTTTCAAGCTTTTTCACCTTACCAATGTGCTTCAAGTGGATTAAAACAGTTTTATTACTAACACCGCAGCCTGCAGCTAACTCGGATGTGGTTTGCGATGGATCCGCTTCCACAATAGCCTTCAATTCTTCATTATCAACTTTGGTCTCCGGCCGTCCACGGGGCTTGTTCTGCAGGTCGAAATTTCCAGAACGAATTTTTTTTTGTATTTAGTTCAGGTGCCAAAATTGAGGATAGCGAAATATCACCATAAAAATGACAATTTTTCAAAACTTTGTAGATCGGTAGAACCCTAAAGTTATAGTTTTATTTTATTTTTAAAATTATTTTGGTAATTTACGCTCAATTACGCAAGTTTTGAGAGGTCTTGCGTTAAGATAAGTCAAAAAAAAATTTATCGGGACAGCCTAGTGTATATGGCTCTGCGGAAATACTCTTCAGCAGATTGAGCAGGTTGGTTATTGGCCCTATGTATTTATTTGTCTTGACACTATTTTGGGACATTTAATTTCTACATCTAGCTGATCAGCTACTTCTTTAGCCTCTTCAAAAAGCTGTCGGTAAATTACGTCCGCATTTTCTCTTTTATTAGGTCCTTACATATGAAATTGGCGTTTTGCCGTACTGGCAAATTTGATCTCAAATATCTTCTCTTTGGTTAGGAATTCCAAATCCAAATTTATACAGCTATTTACTCATGTATTTGTGTTTTGAAAATTATGATTCATTTGTTTTTTCCTCAATTGTTTTTTTCTTTGCGTCACTCAGTTTACAAAATGAAAAACTTGAAATATCACGTTATTTACGAGTACGAGTTCCACCGTGGCACCAGTGCTGCAGAAACGGCTCGAAGGATTAATGATGTGTATGGCGACGGTGGCGCAAAAGAAAACACAGTGCGTTTTTGGTTCCAACGTTTTCGTCATTGATTATAATCTATATTTTGTTTCTTTTATTTTCTTGTGCTTTGTTTCATTAATTTCAATATTAAAATACCTTTCAAACATGATTTTTTAAAATTATTTTAGGCAAATGGTTTAACTCTATAAAAAAGTAAAATTTACAAAACTTCAAAGCTCGGTAGAGCATTCAAGATGACAAACAATTCTATTTTTTGTTACCTTTTTCGCAATTTGTGTAAAATTGCGCAAATTTTGTTACCTCTTGTGATTGTGTAGCTCAAAAATTTTTTTTTCTCATACATGGACGGGACTCCCTAATATACATCCCTCTTCTGGATTCAATAATAAGTGACCTACAAGACCATCTGTCTCTTGAAATACTTAATTTGTTTCAACTAAGCGTTCACATTCCAAAAAGCGAATACAGTAATCAAGAAATTGAAACTGTGAAACAATTAGCAACCGATTACACACTGTTACTAGATAATACTCCAGTTTCTGTCGTTGTAAACGAATATCGGCTGTGGATGGTGAAGTGGAAGAGGAGTCAGGACATACCGCAGTCGATTTCTGACCTTATTTTAAATTGCGATATTGAGATGTATCCTAATATAAGAAAATTTTTATGTATTATGGCTACACTACCTGTTAGTGTAGTGACAGCGGAAAGATTTTTCTCTACGTTGAGAAGAATCAAATCGTGGCTAAGAGTTTAATGGTTGAAGAACGTCTAACCAGACTGGCACTTCTCCACGTCCATAAAAACGTACCCATTGGAGTAGATGAAGTGATAACGCGTTTCGGGAGAAGACGTAAAAAAAATTGATATTGTTATTTAAATATAGGTAGGTATTTTTAAGTACAGTAGGTAGTTACATTTATTAATAAAATACCTACGTTTTACTTGTAAGTATCTATTATTATCAAAATTAAATTATAACTTCTTGTGACTTGACCACGACTATGTGACCCCCCCTGGCGCCAAAGCTGGATGCGCCCTTGCGTGGGTACTAAGAGGAATGAGCGAGTACTGGATGTTTTTGGAAGGAAAATTTTGAGGAGTATCTTTGGACCGGTTCTAATAGAAAATGGACTTTGGCTCAGATGTTACAACAATGAGCTCTATACTCTGTTTAAGGAGATAAACGCCACAAAATTTGTAAAACTGGGAAGACTTCGGTGGCTGGGTCATGTGGAGAGAATTTCCGAGCATCAAGCACCAAAGTCCCTGCTGAACTCAAGACCGAAAGGGCAAATCGGCTTAGGAGGGCCAAAATAAAGATGGAGCGACAACGTCTTTAAAGACAAATCTGCCTTGGAGCTTCTGAACTGGAGAGAGAGCTGGCCCTAAACCGAGATGAGTGCAGGAAGACGTTTAAGGAGGCCAAGACCCACCAGGGGTCGTAGAGCCAAGATGATGATATTTTAAAATTTACTTGACTTCTCAGAATATTTTGAGTTTGTTCAAATCTTTCAGAACAGTGCTGGATTTATGTCACAGAGACATTATTAATCAATTAGTGTATATATTATAGATATCTCACAGAGACGAAACTGTATTAATTATGGGAAAGTAGGTATAGAAGTCATTTGGGTGTAACAGGACTTATGACCTGTCTTTTTATGGTTGGCTTAAGTGATCACTTTACACAATTGTAACATTCGCCATTTCCACCCATGATAGAATATACCATGCTTATTCATTTTTTGGAAGTTGTATATATGTTCAAATTGCGTGAAAAGCTTTCATATATGAGTTGTAAGCGCCTTTTCCATGCCGCCTGTACAAGTCCATTTTTCATCCCCTATACCATAAAACTCATTAACTGCTTACCCAACCCAACCAGAAAAAGACAGGATGGAGTAAAGGTAAAGATCATAATCCTGTTTACCCCAAATGACTTCTATACCTACTTTCCCATAATTATACAGTTCGTCTCTTTGAGGATATCTATAATATCTACACTAATTATTAATAATGTCCTGTGCAGAATCCAGCACTGTTCGGTTCTGAAAGATTTGAACAACTCAAAATATTCCTGGAATTGTGAATACCGGTAAAAAAGGAATTTAACAAAAATTGGAAATAATATTTTCCTGGCGTATCCTAGTGTAATGCAAGTATTCGGATGAATTTCATTACACACAATAAAGTATATTGCTCCCAAAATTCCGTAATCAATGTAGATTTTCTCATTAGCGACATCTGTGGGGATTTAGGGGAATGAAAATGGCTTTGTACAGGCCGCATGGAAAAGGCGCTTACAACTCATATATGAAAGCTTTTCACGCAATTTGAACATATATACAACTTCCAAAAAATGAATAAGCATGGTATATTCTATCATGGGTGGAAATGGCGAATGTTACAATTGTGTAAAGTGATCACTTAAGCCAACCATAAAAAGACAGGTCATAAGTCCTGTTACACCCAAATGACTTCTATACCTACTTTCCCATAATTAATACAGTTTCGTCTCTGTGAGATATCTATAATATATACACTAATTGTTTACTTGACTTCTCTTTAAAATGTTTTACAATCTCAGTCAGTTTGTTTGGTTCCAACTATACCTAGGTGTTAGTTTGGGAACACCGTCGTTATAAAGACCCAGAGACATGACATGATTATTTATAGAGCTTCAAAGCGTCTGGCGGAAAAAGTGACCCACGAAAGCATTGGGTACCTAATGATTAATACGAATGTATATTACCTACTGTCCGTTTAACTTTTTTGCATCTGTGTTGCCAAAATTCCGCGAACTCTAATGATATAATATGCGAACTTTTTACCTGCTTTAGTGTACATCTATAGAAAATATTACTGGTTCTAAGTCTATAAGGATTCGAGATAGATGTTCCCAACCTGCAAACGATCTTATCTCGATTCAATAACAACAATTCGGGGATCACGATCTTCAGTAATGAGGAAACCATTTGGGAAAGAAAAAGAAGGAGATTACCTTTTTTAGAAACACTTTTTTAGTTGAAACATTTGTTATCATTTATTATCTATTTCATATTTTATCTTTTATTGTGTTTTTACTTCCTTTACTCGTGGCGTCTGTTTGTTGACGAAAAAACTTTGGATCAATTTTTAACCCTTTTCCCGTGATCCGATCGAGCTGAAACTTTGCAAGTAGACTCGTGGCGACGATCAAGAATATCTTTCAAATTTTCGTTAAAAAAAAATAATTATAGTATAATTTGGGATTTTTCAAATTTTTAATGGAATTTTCATACAAGTTGTATGGAGTTTCCGACGCATATGGTAGACACGAAACCCGAAAATGAGAAAGGGAGTATTGTAATAAAAAATAATAATAATTATAGTATAATTTTGGATTTTTCAAATTTTTAATGGTTTTTTCATACAAGTTGTATGGAGATTTCGACGCATATGGTAGACACGAAACCAGAAAATGAGAAAGGGAGTATTTTAAAAACTTGGTTTTTATGGGTTACTTTTTTTTATCTTTGACATAACTGTTACACAGCTACAAAACTACACCGATACTCAAGAACGTGACCAAGGGCTAGTTGAGCGGCAATTCTAAATAGTATTCAAGTTAAAAAAACGTAAATTTGGATTCTAAATAAAAAAAAAGCAACATGGTTGAAAATAAAATTCTAAGTTATGCAGGTAGTAACAAAGCTAGTTCATATTTTTCATAATACTTTACAGGTGGATTCCTGCCTTGATTATCAGTCGAAAATGTTTTCAAGCAACCATGACTAATATCAATAGTTAAGGAGATATGCGACATCAAAGTTTGTATTTTTTTTTCTCAATTTTTCTGACTTATTTTTTGCAAAACGTTAGAATCTTAGTAAAGAAACTTACGACTCATATGAAAAATTCATTTCCTTTAACACAAGGCAAATAAAATGATAAAAACCTTCAAATTCCAATTGGAATTTTTCAGGGTTTTTATTATTTTATTTAACTTTTGCATTTTGAAATTGAACGAATGAATATAAAACTGTTGCACAAGTGGAGAATGAGTAGGATGATTTTAAAACTATTATGGCAACAGGAACAGAGAACGTCCGAGAAAGATGTGGACAACACCACCATGTCTTCTTTGGTTGCCGATCACGGAGCTCCAATTAATTTTACAGCGACTTGATCATCACAAATTTCCGGTTAAGATGTATCACCTAATTTCCAAAAAAAAAAAATGTCATACCTGATATCCATAACATCAAACTTTAAAACAAACCCATTAATTTCTGATTTAATCCATTCGTATGTAATTAGTACATATTGCACACTGGCGACCTCTATCGCAGAATAATATCGGAAGAAATAATCAGTTCGGCCTCCACCCCTGTGGTGATAGGACACTCTCCTGATGACGCTGAATAAGACTTCAGCGAAACGTCGAGATTTGCTTCTCAGTGTTCGTATAAAATATCCGTCTCATTTAACACATAAATATGTCTAACGACCGTAATAATAACCTCAACTCTTCAATTTATCGATTCGATTTTCAATATTGACACATTTCATATCTGTATTTAAAATAAAATAGATGAATCAATTAGAAAGATATATAGAAAAATCTATGCATCGAATAAATATTTGGTTACTGTCGGGATATGCAGGGAAAGGGAGAAGCAAAAGAAAAATGTGTATGAAAAGAGGATGGGTCTAGACTGGTTGACTCATGCAGGGGAACATGGAAACACCTTGTCGAGTCTTTGGGCTACCGACCCTACTAGGACAAGAGGATGAAGATGATGATGATGATCGGGATATATATTAAAAAAAATTTTGTATTACCTCTTGCAAAACTGTAATTACAGTTTAAACGCAAGGATTTAATTATAATAAGTGTATGTACATTTCTTTACTTAATTTATGACATATAATATAATAAGCTACAATATTAAACTAATTTTTGCTTTTCTTTTCCACTTCACAATTCCCTGTAGTATTTTTTTAATGTTTTTTTAAATATTTTTTTGTCCCGTTACATTTTTTATTTTATCCGGTAGCTTGTTGAATAATTTTGGAATTACGCACTGTTTGGTTCTGTCTCCATAACAATTATTTGTTTTTTTTATTTCTAGTTTTTTATTAGTTATTTTTCTTGTCGTATATTCAAGATGTATTAGTGTTTTGAACCTGTAATTCTCGTATTCTTCCAGTGTCATTTTATAGTAAAACTAGCCGTGCCCGCGCGGCTTCGCACGCGTAGATTTTTAATACACTGTTTGGATCGTCATAGAACTTTCGCGAATTTTCTAGAACATTCTCCTTCCAGAACTTTCAAGAAATTTATTGAATGTACAGGGACCTTCTAGACACACGGACATATTCCGCCACTCAGTTTAGAACCTTCCAGAATTTTTTAGAACCTTCTCCTTCCAGAAATTTCTAGAGCAGGTTTTTTCGGAACCTTCTAGACTCACCGACATAGTCGGCGCACTTATTTTGAAACAATCTGAAGCATTTGCGGCCTTCCCATAACAAAACAATGTGCTAGAAAGCACATTTTCGTCACCCACTCCCACCCACGCACAGCCACCCCCACCAAACTCGCATATTTTAGATGTGACATCAAGGGCTATTCACCACCATAACCACCGGCGGGTGGTTGTGGCTGGTTGTTGAGAAACCTTGGCGGGTAGGGAAACACGGGTTTCTTTTTATATATATTTATTGATAGTTTTTGGATCGGTAAGATTTTACATGTAAAGTATAAAGTAAAAAATAATGTAAAGTAATATGATACTGGATTCGATTTTTTTCTATAGATATAGATTCCAATTGAATACTTTAATTTGTTATTTTTCAATATGTTTTTTGAAAATTAAAATGACACAATTTTATATAAGAGAAAATATAAATCCAGCAGTGCCACTAACTCAAAATCGATCAAATTGGACTCGGGGATCTTTTGAAATTGGCCACCCAGGTGAGAATACGTTTTGAAACCCGCTGGGCGGCACTGAGCATACAAATCTATTGTATGCAAAACGCATGTGCATTCACTTTATGATGTATGTAAATGCCATTGAAGACCAGGTGGGTTATTAGCATATTACCTGCAGAACGCAGTCATCGTCTCTTTTATTTGTACTCTTCAGGACTGCTCGGAGCTCAGCCAACGACTTTTCGAAAGTCTGTCAGAGGCGGGACCGAGTGCCAGCCTCCGAGGTAATATGTCATCACTCTCTCGATGTTGAGGGTCATCTCTTGCAAGGACTATCTGATGAGATTATCAAGGCTGATGCTGCTCGCCTGGGAGAGCAGGCTGCCTGCAATAGATGCAGGTCATATTAAATATTTTCGTCCATCGGATTGATAAGTTACTTTTTTTTAAGAAATAGTCAAAAAGTATATTGAATTATTGATGTGTAACATCTTTCCTCTCGCTTTCCTGCAATCGGTGGCAGTGATTTCGTGAAAAAGGACGGAAATGAGTAACAGGAAATAAAACGTCGGGGAAGCGCGCGCAATTTTATTTTATCAATGAGCGCGAGCGATGGAAAAAAACCATCGTTTATAAACAAATCAGTGTCCGAAGACACACACTTCCAACAGCCAACCCTTCTGATTTTGTATATATGTTACGTGGCTGTTGTCAAGCTTGTGGATGTTGTAACTTTGATATATTTTGGCTTATATCTTCAAAACTCTCCAATAAATACTTTTTTTTTTACATTAATGTAAACAATAACTACCCTTGATGCTTTACATTCTCAAATTTTATGTAATTTATGTGATTAATTATTGATCTATGTGATTATTTTTAAATAATATTCAAATTTTTATTACAATATGTATGGCGGCATACTAATTGACCAAACACATTTCTAAACAAAATGCGTTTGTAGTTATAGATAGATAGATATATTATATATATATATATATCTTATATTATATATAATATATATATATATATATATGCCACAAGCTAGGTATTATATATATATATATATATATATACGGTACCTACTTGTGGGACAAAATTCAATAATAAATAAATGCACATATATTTTCTTTACTTGTATTTACTAATTAATAAATATATAGGTATAAGCTTTTTTAAATTTTGATGTTAAATTCTGTCTTTGCTCAATTAATATGTTTAATTGTGGGATATCAAATGTTACACATCATATGCGACTACTGTAAGGCTCGCTCGTTTTTTTTCATAACAATTATCATTTCATTATTTAAAGCTCTTTCATAAAAAAAGGAATTTTGTTTGTTGTCACTATATATTTCGTTGGATCTATGTCACGTACGCATTTTCGCGTGGATCTTTTGTCGCGCGCGCCTCTTCTTCTTGGGTCTTTTGTCATTGGACCAAATGTCCAACAGACTTTTTGCCGTGGCACCCAAATTATTTACCAGTTTTTGAAATAACGTCTAAATTTATTCATCGCGAAATGTTTCACATTTATTGGCAAAATGCTGTAAGCTTTGAATGCCAGAAATGTACGGGAGAATCGACCAAAGTTCGTTCTATTCTTGGGCTTCATAGTGAGTCTGTTCTCCTTTGCTCCACGGGTTTTGGAGATCGCATGAGATCCTCTAGAATTACACACAACAGTTTGAATAATTATTAAGGATGTCTGGTTTCTTCCCGTTTGTTATCTTCTTGACGGCCGACCGGAAAAGCTGCACCAATCTGCAATCTTTCCTTGAATATGAGATGTGGTATGTAAACAGGGTTATTTGGAAAACATTAATATCCTCGCAGGACTACATTCCTGTCTTGATCATGGGTCGAAAATGTTCAAGCTATTATGACCTAATATCAATTTTGTTCAGTTATGGAGATATGCGACATCAAAGTTTGCATTTTTTTTCAATATTTCTGACTTATTTTTTGTTAAACGTTAGACTATCATTACAGTAACTTATATCGATTATGAAAAATTCATTCGTTTTAATACAAGCTAAATAAATTTATAAAAACCCAGTAAAATTTCCGATTGGAATGTTTTCCAATTGGAATTCTTAGGTTTTTATTAGTTTATATGAGTGGAATTAAAGGAAATGAATTTTTCATATTCGATATTAGTTACTGTAATGATAATAGTCCAACATTTTAGGAAAAAATAAGATAGAAATATTGAAAAAAAATGCAATTGATGTTGCACATCTCCATAACTCTTGATATTAGGTCATAATAGCTTGAACATTTTCGACTCATAATCAAGGCAGAGATATAGTCCTGCGAGGTTATTAATGTTTTCCAAATAACCCTGTATACAAAATGTCCGAGATATTGTTTAATAATTTTCGGATAGTTGTTTTGTATATTTTTTGTCCTTTGCGACAAAATAACTAATGATTTTTGAAATTTTTACGATTTACTTTGTGGCACCATTTTATAAATGACATCATTAACGATTTGTTTTAAACATGATTAATTTTTATGATAAAAAATGTACATGTACACGTATTTCTGGAGCGACGCTCCCTTATCCAGAAAATGTTCCAGAACATTTCTAGCCTTAAAGAATGGAGGATCGCTCCCGAAATCTATGGAAATTTTGTAATAATTTGATCGTGGTTAAAAAAAGTGTTTATGATTGATATGGAAATAAAAACATTGTTTTTTAAGTTCTGCCTTTTTAATTTTCTGAGACGCGTTTCGCCTTATTTTGTTACCAAGAATATAAAATTTATAACTAACTAACCATTACGCCGTTTCGCCGCAGGGTTAGGCAGAGAGGATTGAACGCCACACTCTTCTATCCTGGCACAGCACTTTTGCTTCGGCCACATTCATACATCTTCTCATACAAGTTCTACGATTGTTGCGGCTTTTAACGGGGCCATCCTCAAACACTTGCTGTATCTGGTCATGCCAGGTCTTTCGCGGATGCCCTCTATTCCTGTTGCCTTCAAAACTCGCCTCAACATTTATATCAAATTGTAAATCTATCCTCATCCTTATATGTATTACTTGATATGTGTGCTAATTGTTCAATTTTCTCTTTATTATGCAAACAATATTTTTTATCTGTCGACAGAGAACTATTATTGATGTAAATTCTACTTTATTGTGCATGGGCCTTTAGTCCAGCAGGTTCAGCTATATTCCAATGAGAGTTATACAACGCAGCATGTGTTTTTTATGTATGTCAAAGATATAATTTCTAAAGCGCGCGTACCCGCACCCAATTTATTTTATTTTTAGATAACTAATTTCATTGTAATGACATTACAAATATTGCGATATGTTTAAGTAAATTAATAAGGTTAAAACACTTCTGTAAGCGTAATCGAGTCGTGTTACGAGAAAATAATGACTTATAATTATATAATTTCATTTCTCTAAGTAATCTCTAATCGACCGTGTCCATGGATGAGATTTTCGTTTCTCAAGAAATTAGTAGATGCGTGTGAATAATAGATAGATTTCTACTAACTATAAAAATAGTAGTTCTTGTAAAAATATATTTAAAATGATAACTTTGTTTACTTTCACTGTTTGTTTATAACGATTAGAACGTTTTCGATGCTAACACATCATCTTCAGTAACGTTACTAATACTAAACTAAAGTGGGGCAGAGATTAGAGTCCGGACTCTTAATTTCCGCTCCAAAAATCATAAAATTCGTGTGACGTAATATATGGATGGCCCCTAATACATTTTCTTGATTTGTTTTCTTATTACATCTTCATATAAAAATAGTGACTTGAGATATATCTCAACATGTCTCATCCCGTGGACTCGGGTTATAAAACTTATTTCAATGGCTATCTGCTTCAAGTGGCCGGTGTGTTGCGCAGTTTTATGATAAAAGTGTACGTAAATGTGACGTAATTCCGGGATATAATGCCCCTTTTCGTCACATATAAGCATATTGCAATTGCGATTTGTACAAAATGCAATTTCGCGTGCAAAAAATGAGAGCCTCCTCTTTAATACGTCCGACTAGAGAGTGACTCCCAACACCGGACACCTTCCATGGAAAAATCTAGCCGAAATATAATGTTGATATTCCCTTGGAGCCAACTTTTATCCTTAATTGTAGTATATTCTCACTTTGGGAATACGGGGTTTGATTAGTGAATGAACAGGCGGTAGTAAATACTGTTCGGCTTTATTGATTTTTTTTTACGCTTCAACAGACCAAGAGGCCCAATTACAGAAGCGATACACATCACAAAACACCCAGGCTTGAGAAAATCCCATAGATTTATTGTTTAAATACGCGTTGTAGACCGACACTAGCTACTGTGACCTTAAACTATCTTAGACGGGAAAAAGAGGGCGCGCTCGTGCGCGCATATCATTATAGCTGACCCCCCTTCCACTCCTGGGTCAAGGTGGACCAGCCTAAAATCACTACATTAATTATACAACGCTACAAATGCAAGAATCCCACCTCATCATATAAAGCAGGAATCTTTCCTTATAGGATTAAAGCTAAGCGCAATGATTTTTATGTACAAAATTTTAAATGGTTGAATGCCAAAATATTTAAAAAAATAAAATTATAAATGACACAGACATTCATGGACATAACAAAAAAAAAATGCAAACGAAAAAAGAATTATAAATTGAAATAAAATAAGACCACCAAATACGTAATATAAGCAATAACTTCTGTCAGCCCTACACTTTCGACACCATTTTTGATTTTTTTTCAATGCTAAAGTCGCCCTGTTCACCGCCCCACTGACACTCGTGTGAGTGCGAGCGGGACGCGGAGGCGTCCACACAAAACTCTCCACTGCCTCCGAGTCGCAGAGATATATTATCCGTTGAGAGGGTTGTATATACAGGGTTATTTGTAAAACATTAATAACCTCGCAGGGCTATATTCCTGCCTTGATTATGAGTCGAAAATGTTCAAGCTATTATGACCTAATATCAATAGTTAAGGAGATATGCGACATCAAAGTTTGCATTTTTTTTTTCAATATTTACGACTTATTTCTTGTAAAACGTTGGACTATCATTACAGTAACTTATATCGGTTACAAAAAAATCATTCGTTTCATTAAGTTAAATAAAATGATAAATGAATGAAAAAATTCCAATTGGAATGTTTTCCAATTGGAATTCGAAAGTATTTATTTTTTTATTTGACTTGTATTAAAGAGAATGAATTTTTCGTATTCAATATGAGTTACTGTAATGATAGTCCAACGTTTTACAAAAAATAAGTCAGAAATATTGAAAAAAAATGCAAACTTTGATGTCGCGTATCTCCTTAACTATTGATATTAGGTCATAATAGCTTGAACATTTTCGACTCATAATCAAGGCAGGAATATAGCCCTGCGAGGTTATTAATGTTTTACAAATAACCCTGTATACATGAAAAGCTGAAGTTGAAGTAAGAAACATGAATGCACAATGCACAATGACAAACGAAAATGTTCAAAAGTGATATAAAACAAAACATAAAGAGACAAAAAAACCACATATGACAAAGGTAGAACAGAATACACAGATTTATCAACATGTCCAAGAAGGAATGCGGACATCGCATCATCATAATAAAATAGATCTAGCAGTTAAGCAATCCGCCATTGCCGATTGCTTGCTGTTATGTCCCGAGGGCGGCCATTAGCGCCCGCTCCGCGGCCATTGGTGCAATTGGTTATCGGCTGTACTGGCCGCTGCCTAGGTATTAGTGCATGCGATTAGCTGACGTCCATCGCCTGCCGCTTTTCATTCGATTTCTTTATTTTTTGAAACTCGCAAAAGAAATGTTGCGCAATGCATGCATTGTTTTTGGAGCAATAATAATAAAGATTAAGACATTGTAAATGACTGCGGGAAACAAAGTAAATGGCGCTCTGATTGCAATCGATCCAAGCGAAAATCTTTCATCTGTAGAGTGAACAAATCAGAAGTGAATGGCAAAGGCATGGTAGAGAGAATAAAGGAATGATCGCTGATACATAATTACTACCTTATGAAAATAAATATTACTGACGAATTCAAAAAAATATTATAATTGTGTTCTATAACGCCACTCTGGGACAGGCGTAGCCTAGTAGAGTGGCATAACACAAATCTAACAACAACAAAAAAAGTGTAATCTTATCTTTATTTTTATTTTTAAATTATTATTAAGTACCTATATATTGTAAACAAGGATTTTTTGAAATAAAGAAATAAATAAACAAATAAATAAAATATGGTTTGGTCATATGGAACGTACGAGCGAGGAAATGATGGTTGAAAACATACACGATTTGTTATAGAAAATTGTCCATTTTCGTTTAATCACGTGTCTGTTGAGAGAAGTTTGACCGTGCTTGGTTTCCCAACTGTAATAATAACTCTGTGTAAAAAAAAACTGTATTCAGTAGGTGGGTACCTACCTGGATTGTTGTGTAATGGCGTGGGAACCCGGGACCCACTCCGACGAGGAAGCTGGGATAGAAGCACGCGTCATTAAGATAATTGAAATATTTTGACATCAATAACACAAACAAAAGAAACTCCTCATGATAAGTCAAGTCAGATAAGTTATAGGTCTTTTCATATAAGCTTGCAATTGAGTTAGTGTGGGTACAGTGCGTTTTTTTTTTTAAATATTTTAGGTTTATCTTTTGTAAAACGATGGTTTAAATGTCATTTGTTGGCGGTAGAAGAGAAATCAAAACTTGAAATTAATTAAAGTTTTATTAACTAACTAAATTCTGTAATTAGTACTTGTCACGTACGTACTAGTCACACGAGAATCTTCCACATGTATCTGTAAATTATGATTCACGTTGTTTCTATCGTTCTGATCACTACCCAATACTTATTTCACGTCGCTGGTATCGATTTGCAATGAAATTCGTCGCTGTAAGTTTCACTTTATCTGTGATTTCACCAAAATGTCATATCTTTTTCTGCCGCGGGTCTTGTATATTCTCCGTTTTCAAGTTCCCGATTTATTTGGAAGGTACTTTATCGCTGGTTCGCTCTGAACGTCGCTGAAAGTTTCACTTTATCTATGATTTCGCCCGTGCATTCCAGACACAACTACTACTATCTAATTTACTGTAATATATGCAGAGTACTATAAAATCCTCGATTACGTGTAATTCTTTCTGTTCTGTAATTCGTACTTAATTTCGTACTAGTCGTACGAGAATCTTCACTTGTATATAGAAATTCTGATTCACGTCGTTTGTATCGCTATGATCACTATCGAACACTTCTCACACAACGGTAGGTAATTTATAATATCTGCATTAAAATCGCCTGTCGCCGTCAGTTTCGCTCTTTATGCGTTTTTTTTTTGTTGTAAAAAAAACTGATTATTTCTATAGCGTCGTTCCACTTTAAATACATTTTCGGGTTTCTAGATGTTTCGCGAATCTAGAGGTTTGTTTCCAATTTGTTGTATATTATCCAGAGTGCAGTAGAATGCTCGATCAGTGTTATTCTTTCTTTTTCTATAGTTTCGTGTTTATGTGTTTTCATAAAATAATAAATATTACTGTATTATAAAAGGCATTTGTTTTTTGCTTTTTAATGCATCTTGCGCTTCTGTACTATTTTTGTTCATCAATTTACCTGATGTTATCTAATCGTCTTAAGACGGGTAAAATGGAAGAAGAAAGAGGCCGCCTTAGTGGTGTGTGGCGGCCCTGCCGAGCCACGCACGCATGCGTGGTTCCACTCGTCGTTGCTTCGCCTCATCGCGACTTATCGCCCGAAAACAATCGAAAGGTGAATGATCGAGAATAAAGGAGGTGTACTGGGAGAGCTTACAAGCGGCGCCGCTCGAATGCATTGAGTCGTGTTTCCATCACCGGATCGAGCGGAAATACCCCACTCTTCTAGACTATCTCTACATGAACTACTGTTACATTCAATAAACTCCCAAACCTTCCCACTCATGAAATGGCCATGGGAAGGCCAGGTCGTTCCGAATGACAATCGTTGGATGAACTCAGCTAATTACCGATGAATTTCCAAGACCCGCTGGATACATGAAATCGTAAAATTCGTGTCAATACGTAATAGCGAATAAAAATGGCGATGGATAAAAACGGAGAAGACTTGGGGGCCTTCATTCAGCTTTAGTTAGAAAACGGATGACGATTATGACTACAACAATAAACAAAAGTATTAATTTTTTAAAAATTAATCAATTATTCACAAATCTATACGTCCCCATTTGCTCCGTTTTCCCCCAATTACAGTCAGTATGTTTCAGGACGATTTTTTTTATGATTAATGTTACAGGAAATACGATAAGGACTTCATTATTATTTACATTATTTATTGATGTACACTATTAGACAAACAGTATTGTAATCCATGAGAATATCTTGTGATAATTAATTTAAATAATTAGGCACATAAAATACTGTCACAGGGTTGTGGCTACGGAAGGCAGATAAAACACTTGAAACAATTTAAACTTTTATTTACTACACAGAGTCACTGGAAATGAATTTAATCGAAGCATGGTTCGCACTAATTCAAGTCACTAAAATCTTCGCTGCACCTTTGTGTAAGTACTCCACGCGCCAAATATCTGTCGTTTGGTTACACTGCTAGCTGCACGGTTTGCTTTTCTATGGTCTTATATGTCGCACTGTCAAACAACTCTCACAAACCAAGTGGGGCAGTAGCCGGTCGATCTCTGTTATAGGCAATGTCACATCGAGAAGTTTCCAGAATCTATTGGGTTATTCCAGACCGTTTTAGAAATTTCCAATTTAGTTTTAAAAAGTGTAGAACGCTGTAATATCCTCGATTACGTGCAATTCTTTCTGCTTCTACCATCTCGCGACAATATTAAATACGTCAGTAAAGAAATATAGAATATAATAGCCACGAAGCCGACAAGCAGTAGCTGTTTTGACAGTATACTGGTGAACAGAACAAATATACTCCTACCATGTTAAGAAACTCCGAGCTTGGTGTCAAGATAAAACTGACTGTTTTCAAATCTGTATACAGACCCACCCTAATATAGTATAGCCATCAAATTTGGATCCAGGTTGCCGAGATGAGTTTTCTAAGGGGGTAGCGGGAGTCACACTGATGGAGTGAGAAATGCTGACATAAGGTACACACTCGGCATAGACCCCCTACTCCTACACATAGAAAAATCACAAAAAGGTGACTTGGACATGTGCTAAGAATGCCAGAAGAACTAATACCAAGAAGAATCCTCCTGGCAACCCTGGAAGGAAGACGGCCAGTGGGTCGCTCCAGATTAAGCTGGGAGAAGCAACAACAAAATGTGTATAAAAACAGAACGGGTCTAGCGCAATATGGAAGCACCATGTGAGTCTTTGAGCCCCCACCCTACTAGAATAAAGGAATGAAGATGATGATGATGATATTTTAATCAAGAGCCGAACTAGAACCCGAAAATGGGAAGAAGTATTATAACCTAATTTTTCACGTTGATGTAACTGACAAATCTAACAAATTATTTTCATATTCAGTAAATTCTTTTTTCTAGAATAGCCAATACAGACGATTACTAGCACTATTTCTAAAATCTATTTGATTAACTGAATTTGTTTAACTTTTAATTTGTATTTTCTAATTGATTTAATTATATTCTGCAGCTCACTCACTAAATTGATTAAACCACAGCTTCTGTGATATTGTTCTCATTGCTTTTCTGTAATATACGAAATTGTAAATTGAAACATTTTTATGTAATTGACCTTTCCCACCTGCAGAGAGTAATACAAATCAAAGCTAGAAAGATATGGTACAAACAAACAACCAAACAGACCTAAAAAATTTAGTGATAGAGTGTGTGATAGTGTGATTAGTGATAGAGAGAGAAGGAAAAATAGAGTGAAGACTCGCGTATATTAGGACCATCGCGCGCCGCACCATCAGGAATACCTACTTCACGTTGTGCAGCGTATAATTTAGAGCCCATAAAATAGGTATACAATATTTAATCCATAAAATAGGTATACATATATTAATAAAAAAACAAAAACACACGTTCATTAAAAAAGAAAAAAAGAGAGATTTTTTTCTTAGCAAAGTTGATACTGAGAGTAATCACGTAAATATGCCGATAAAATCAAGAGCGTGGGGAGGTTTCTTCTTTACAGAATGTTTGTTAAATTATTATAAACCACTACCAGATTTTAGGTCGACCGGTTTCGAGACGTACCCGTCTCTTTGTCAGGACCAACACTAAACTACTGCGTTCACAAAACTATACACCACAACCGTAGTATTGTCAAACTTTCACCAATAATTATCACTTACTCCCGGGGAATATCTCCTGGAAGAAATTAACATTAACCGGTCGGATGCTCAATATACAGACTTCAATAATTATTTATATTTTAATAATTACTTATTTATTAATTATGAAAATAAGTAAAGAAATTTACTGTCAGAAATGTACGCGCATGTTTATCTAATAAAACCATGAAAGCAATAACACTAAAGATATTGTATTTCAATATTTTCGTTCTAAATATATCAAAGAATATAAAAATACTGAATTTTGACACTTTTTTATTTAAAGATAACACTTTTTTTAACAGATAAATAAATAACACAATTAATTCGCGGTTCGAAGATGACATTTGGAATGATTTTTTGTACGGTTTGCGCGGCAAGTGAGGTTACATGACAAATAGAACTCGTTCATTCATTCAAAAACTTGAGATACAACAAAGAATAAGCTATAAAAACCCATAAACGCAGGTAAAATAGGCTGAACTCGCATACGTGTCTAGGGAGCGCAGATCTGCGCTCTGGCACCCGACCGGTTAACAACATCTAATCGCTCTTTTATCTTAAACCCGCAAACCTTCCCTAAAGAGCTCATTGTTGTAGCATCTATTATCTAGAACCAAAGTCTATTATCTAGAACCGGTTCAAAGGTACCCAATGTACCCAGAGGAACTATCCCAGAAGAAGTACCCTTGTCTCAGCTGCATGTATTACCACTGGTCTGATGAGAATTTTTTGCACTAATATTTAAGTTTCTGGAAAGTGCGGCTGTCTGGATTTTATCTAATTTTGGAATATAACAGTGGCTATTAATACTAAATAACATTTTAGCACTAAAACTGTTGAACTCACCAATCATCAAACTACGCGCAAGTATGTGGTAGAAAATAATAATAATGGAGCAAGAAAAATGTGGTGTTTTCATCTAGCGGACAGCTGAGAATGATGAAGAAGAAGAAACAGAAAACTCACGTATTGACGCTTCTAAATCGAGGGCAATAATTTTTTTACTTGTACAATTCATGGGCGTGAGAACTCTGGAAATGAAACCAATCGGTTGGAACATGGAACAGAAATATCGGAATGCGGTAAAAGTATTTGTTTTTCTGATTAGTCTAAACGACTTCTTTGTGAATCAAGAATTATGAGGTTGATTCATTACTATGCCCCTTTTTTCGGGAAGTTTTTTTTAATTTGACATTTAATTGTCATTTATCATAACATAATTCATTAAAAATGTCAAAAAATTAAAATGGGAATCGAAAACAATAAACATATATGAGACATTATGCTGTATCAGTTTAAGAAGAGGTAGAAATCTGCTGGGTATTTTCGCAATTGCTTTTGGCAAACTCAAGCATATTTTCAAAAACAAAACAAAAAATACCCCAATTAACCTAAAGAGAAAAGCATTCAAATTGTGTATACACAGTGATGACGTGTCGAGTGGACACGATGACCCTAACAAAATAAAAGTGCAGAAAATCTCAAACGTACGCAACGATCCATGATATTGGTATTAGCCGAAAAGATGATGAAATTAGGCGAACAACTAGAGTAAGATCATGGATTGTGAAGCTGAGCTAAAATGGCAATGGGCAGGAAATGTTGCAAGTCAGGATGCTACAAGATGGGCTCCTAACGTGGAGACCTTGGGAGAATTAAAGAGGCGCTGGAAGACCTCAACAGATATGGGCCGACGATAAGACGACAATATATATATAGTATATTATATCTATATTATAGATAATAGATTATATATATATATATATATATATATATTATATATTATATATATATATATAATATGTGATAATAAGGTTTTCAAACGGGTGTTAGAAATGTTAGTATGATTTCTTTGGGGTACCCGCGTCAAAATCTGGTCCTCAGAGGACCATTCGTCAACCGAAGTTTCGCCGATCACAACAGGCATCTTCAGGTTGCTTGTTAATAAATTTCCGTCAGAGGGGCAGTGCGAACACGTCCGTTCGTATCGGAAGCTTATACCAAGTAGGTCTGGTACTTAAAGTCTAAATTTGGGTACTGTGGTCATTATTGGCCTTAATGATTTTCGGGAATTTTGTATTAAATAATGGGTGTTCCCGGCCGTTGTTGGCCTTAATGCGTTTTTTTGGCTCCTTGTGATGCGCTTTGTACTGATGTAAGCAACATTTTGGCAAGCTTTTATCATATATATATATATATATATATATATATATATATAATATATATCTATATATATATCTATTATATGATAAAATGGGGGAAGAAATGGCAACAAGAAGTAAAAATAGGGAAGGATGCATTGACGTAGCATTGTAAATAGACACGTTATTCACATACTATCCTGATTTCAAATGTAGCAAATGCAGAAAATTCTGGTAATTTGAAGTCACGGCGACTAAAATAACATACTCATTCTTACAATAGTGTACGATACTCTGTTCCTTTTTCCCCGGGACTCTTTCTTTGGCGTGCCGTCGCATCCAATCACAAAGAATGTTCGTTCGATAACGAATGCAAGTAAGGCAATTACCTTATTTTTGAGTTGCCACGATTTCACGCTTGTAACGTATCTACAGTTTATTACATCAATGGAAGGATGGAAGGATATAGAAGGGGCCTATATCCAGCAGTGGAGAGATGAAGGCTGAATAAGAAGAATAAGGGAAATTTCGCGATCTTAACGATTTTTCGGCAAAGAAACGATTAGTGAAAAGGCACGCCGAGGGTGGTTTGATCGCTTCAAAGCTGGTGATGCCAGCTTAGACAACAAGTCAGGAAAAGGATGTTTGAATTTTGGAGACCAGGCCCTTCCGGCGACTGTGGAAGAGGACGATGTTTGCACCACCAGGACACTGGACACTCTTCGCTCGCGGAATCGACTGTCTTCCAAGCAAATGGGAACCAGGAATTGGCATTGATGATGATACCGCCACCGAATGATATTTTACGTAATATGTAACGAGTTCGAGATATACAGGGTTATTTGGAAAACATTAATAACCTCGCAGGACTATACTCCTGACTTGATTATGAGTGATACGCGACATCAAAGTTTGCTTTTTTTTCTATATTTTCTTATTTTCTGTAAAATGTTGGACTATCATTACAGTATCTTATATCGATTACGAAAAATTCATTCGTTTTAATACAAGTTAAATAAAATTATAAAAACCTTGAGAAATTTCCAATTGCAATTCGAAGGTTTTTATTATTTTATTTGAATTGTATTAAAGAAAATTAATTTTTCATATTCGATATAAGTTACTGTAATGATAGTTCAACGTTTTACAAAAAATAAGTCAGAAATATTGAAAAAAAAAATGCAAACTTTGATGTCGCATATCTCCATAACTATTGATATTTGGTCATGAGAGCTTGAACATTTTCGACTCATAATTAAGTATAGTATATTTGAAAAACATAAATAACCCTGTATAATGTTTTCGAGATATATGAATAAGTAACCCGTCAAAAATGACGGTATTTTTATATTTCGGTTCCTAAAGAATAAGTATTAATTTATTTATATAAAAAAAGAAAAGAAAAAAATATTTACGAAAAAATTTTACGTTAATTTTTTTTTCATTATATAGAAGTTACAGACGTTACACGAAGTTACTGGGACAGACAGACGGATGGACGGACGGACGGACAGACAGGCAACGAAATTGTTATATTCACCACCACCAATTTCCCGCCCTTATTTGCCTTTGTCCCCGGAACTCTCTGGGGGCAGCCAATGACAATGACGACAGCGCATATTGCACAAGTAGTGTCAATGGATTAAAAAACCTGTCATGTTGGTGAAACCGGCAATACATAATAAACACCCTGTTCACTATGAGTGTTGCCAAATTGGCGAAAATTTTAATACACGAGTAGGCGACTATTTCTTAATTTTTGTACCCAGGTTATTTATATCTTGGTTTACTAATATAGTAGTTAGAGCAACACCAAAAACAGCAGAATGATTGCGAGATATGATTACAATTATTTGCTAGACAATTAACCATGTGATGCGAGTTGCAAGAATAATGGATAATATATGATTAATATCTTATGATTTTAATATTATATAATAAAAATAAATAGGACCATTTTAAAATAAATGTTTTAAAAAATAACAATATTAAGGGATGGATAGTACTAGCATATAAAATACGATTATTCAGTGGATCCCCTAGTAAAATGTATCAAGATAAACATATTTCTTTAATTTTTTCAAAAGATCAAAACGACATTTTCGGACCATAATTAAAACATACTTTGTTTTCACCACTTATATTAATAAATTTAAACGAGTGAGTCTATACTTGATCACTAATTTTTTGTAAAATTTTGCTTTTTCAGCCAATCTACTCGCTTTAATAACTTCTTCAAAAAGAGAAAAATGACTTTGTGGTGACATTATTAATTGTTTTTTTTTTATTTTTTCGCTCAATGTGATAACTTTCTTTAGTAGTACTGGAAGCGATGCCAGGCGCCTCTTAATCCTCTTTGAAATCAATTAGATTTTGTAGGCATCGAGTATCGACCCCGGTACATCACACAAGCTAACCCAGTGCTTTTTGCATTTTGTTACACCTATATTTTAGATGTGTTTCATCTTTCTTCTCGCTTTCCTGCAATCTGTGACAGTGATTTCGTGAAAATGGACGGAAAATAAAAATGCGTAACAGAAAATTAAACGCGCGCAATTTCACATAAGCAATGATAAAAAATCATTGTTAATAAACAAATCAATGTCCAGCGAGTGCCATCATAGCGAAGACGCACATTTCCAACAGCCAACGCTTCTGATTTTGTATATATGCTACACGGCTGATGTCAAGCGTATGAATGTTGTAACTTTGATATATTTTGGCTTATATCTTTGAAACTATCCAATAAATACTTATTTTTTTTTACAATAGGGTAAACAATAACTACCCTTAATGATTTACAAATTTTATGTAATTTATGTGATTATTTTTAAATATTTATTCAAAGTTTTCATACAATATGTATGGCGGCACACTACCGCCATCTAAGAAAATAAATAAAAATATATAATTCACCAAACTTATTTCTAAACAAAATGCGTATGCTATACGGTACCTACCTAGTGCGGCAAAATTCAATAATAAATAACTTCCCATACATTTTCTTTACTTGTATTTACTTATTAATAAATATATATGTATTAGCTTTTTTAAATTTAGATGTTAATTTCTGTTGGTGCTCATATGATATGTTTAATTGTGAGATGTCAAATGTTACACATCATATGCGACTACTGTAAGGCTCGTTAGTTTTTTTATTGTTTTTTTATAATAATCTATATACATACATATTTTTACAGACACCTTATAAAATTGTATATGCGGTTTCTGCGCAAGAATACTTCGCAATGTTAAGAATATATTAAATACTTAATATTCCGTCAAAAAATTCAAATTCAGTATTAAGAATACAGGAAATTAAAGTTTTTTTATTTTTTATTATTTTTATTATTTTTTTTTTTTACATCTCAGACCCACAAAACATCACATTGATATTTGTCTGTAGGTGCATCAATACATATATATATATATATATAAATTGTATTTACCAGAAATTCATTCATATTAATTAATTACAATAGATCTTATAAACTCAATTACAAATCAACAATACAATACAACAATACAAGAAAAAATACAAATATTACCAAAATCAAAATAAGTCTCTTTTTTAATAACATATTCATTAATTCTGTATTTTTCCCTTTTTTATTAATATCCATTTTGACACGACATGGGATTTTATTTAATATTTTTGGTATGACATATTTTAATGTTCTTTGTCCATATTTATTTATGACCTTCGGTATTCGTAGTCCTTCTTTAACCGTAAATCTGGTACTATGTTTATGAATCAATCTATGCTTATATGTCCCATCTTCATGATATCGTGTAATTAGTTTGTACCACAAGATAGCATTAATTGGCATAGAGCCTTGTTTCTTGAAGAGTTCCTGTATATCTTTAGTAGCACTTTCTTTATTTATTAATTATATAGCCGAATTTTGAATATTTTGAATTTTTCTAATATTAGTTTTGCAAGTTAGACCCCAGCTAGTTATAACAACTAGTGATGGTATTTCAACCGGTGACATACTAACGGTTATTTGAGATTTGTATCTGATTGCATCGATGACTAGCAACTAATTTTTAGTAATTCGAAGACCATTTTTTCACATTATGTTAAAGCCTGATTCAGGGCGTGTATTATAAATAAATAATAGTAGTCAATACATGATTGTTATTTTTGACTTGTTTTTCTCGGAAAGCATTTTTAGCATTTTGTCTGTCACACAGAGTCCGGGGTTCATTTCTCCACCAGAGAATTTTTTTATTACAGGGTTAATTGGAAAACATTGACAACCTCGCTTTACTTTATTCCTGCTTTAATTATGGGTCGAAAATGTTTAAGCAACCATGACCTAATATCAATAATTATGATACACGACATCTAAGTTTGCATTTTTTTTCAATATTTCCGAATTATTTTTTGTAAAACGTTGGACAATCGTTACAGTAACTTATATTGAATGTGAAAAATTCATTCCCTTTAATACAAGTCAAATAAAATAATAAAAACCTTCATAATTCGAATTGGAATTTCTGTAGAGTTTTTATCATTTTATTTAACTTGTATTGAAATGAATGAATTTTTCGTAATCGATATATGTTACTGTAAAGATAGTTAAAATTTTTATAAAAAATAATTTTGAAATATTGAAGAAAAATTAAAATTTTTGATATTGCATATTGATCACGGCTGCTTGAACATTTTCGACTCATAACCAAAGCAGGAATATAGTCCTGCGAGATTATTAATATTTTTCAAATAATCCTCCATATGTAACTGAGCTTACTTATATATTTTTCCAATTAGAGACACATCAATCGCAAAGGATTGACAAAGTTTACGAACCGCGCTTTCAATATGGAGAGCGTTATATCTAAATATTATTTGTGCCACTTTAGTGAAAAGTTTGGGAAACACTGCATTGAGAATACAGATATACGCATCTTACAAATAAATTGGTTGAAGAAGTTTGCCAGTCTTCATCGTGGCTTACTACAAATTCACTTTGATTGTGGAATGCAAGGTGTAAAGACAGATCCTGGGGTCGCCAACCCATGGCTCTCGAAAAAAATATTTTAAGATGATATTGGATCGAGAGCTACCAAGACTCTAGCCGTAAGCAGCAACTATTTCGACCAATCAGGTTGAAGATACGATCAACGCGCCGCGCTGTCTCCCACTCGCCGATACGACTACGTTTGTGGACGATCGTTGTAGCCGCTACAAGTAATATTCCTATTCACAATCGAATCTGTAAAGGTTATTAAAATAAGCCGCAACATTAAACAGTGAGTATTTCTTGCACCCTGTGTTGACTTGCCAGCTTTGTTGAACACATTATTTGACATTTTTACATACGCGACCACACACACTGAACACGAAAGAATTCTCCCGGTCTGGTGAGATTTTTTTTCACTCGTCACAACCAACCTGCCAAAAAAATATTTAAAAACCCGCCAACGTAGCAATTATCAATAAAAACAACATTTTTCCATGAGTTTTATTTTTGAGTACCACAATACCTCAGTTTGAAAGGTTACAAACGAAAGTAACAAATGTTTAGTTATTCACAAATTGTGAATAATTAAGCTTTCTGATTGATTGAATTCATTAATTTCAAACCTGTCAAATATAAAAAGTCAACACTGACGGTATTACAATGTTATACAATAACTGTCGAGATACAAAAATATAAAAATATTACAATTTTCAGAATACGGCCGATTATCTATTATCCGTCACAGGGTGGTCACGTAAAACTGTATTAATATTTTTTTTAAATAGATTGATTAATTTTGCAGAATATTTTGAGTTTGTTCAAATCTTTCAGAACAGTACTGGATTTCATGTCACAGAGACATTATTAATCGATTAATGTATATTATAGACTAGCTGGTCGTACCCGGCGTTGCACGGGTTAAGGATTAAGTAAAAAATAAATTTGTGAGGGAAAACAAAGTGTCCGCTGTTCTCTAAAAAAACAATGTTTCCATCTAATGTTAACATAAGTTATTGTAACATAACTGTAATACTTAGATATATGGTATTATAGACTTTTTTGTAGATATTAATGTCCTCTATAAAACTGTACTACATTACTTTGCTCTATTGGCAATAATTTCCGCAGCGTACGCAATATAAGTTTTTTTTTCGTAATTTATTCACACGTTGGGTTACATTATCGAAATTTTCATACGAATCCCTAACATTTTTGAAAATATTCTATAGCCTATGTTCATCAGGGATAATGGAGGATTCTGAATGTGAAAGAATTTTTCAAATCGGTCCAGTAGTTTCAGAGCCAATTCAATTCAAACACACCTTCAAATCTTTCCTCTTTATAATATTAGTATAGATGTCTCACAGGGACGAAACTGTAATTTTTTTATAGGAAAGTAGGTATAGAAGTCATTTGGGTGTACATAGGACTTATGACCTATCTTATGGTTAGCTTAAGTGATCACTTTACACAACGTAACATTCGCCATTTCCACCCATGATAGAATATACCATGCCTACTAATTTTTCTATCATGGGTGGAAATGGCGAATGTTACATTGTGTAAAGTGATCACTTAAGCCAACCGTAAGACAGGTCATAAGTCCTATGTACACCCAAAAGACTTCTATACCTTACTATATGTATACATTAATTGATTAATTTTTGTTTAAAACATTTCTTGGTTTTCGAACTAAAGACGTTGGTTTAACACAACCTGCCTTGGTCTTCCATCCGAGGAGGTAGCGGATCCCTGAGATGGCCACGCTGAGCGGCGAGCTGGCGAGCGGAACGGGATTGGTCCAGTGGCTGCTGAGAGCCGACGTAATGAGATGTATCTATAATGCATGCGGCTGTGTATGTAACAGTCGACCGAGATGCCGCACTCTTGTGTTGTGGTAAAATGATTTTCAAAATACGGAACAAAATATTATCTGCGCGGTGAAAATCTAGCGTAGCAGACGGACCATCGAATGAAGTGCCAACTTAAAAACCGCAATTATTGTACAATTCTTGTATATTACAAATCAACGATATTATTTTTGGGAAATGCAACTTCCCAACTCTTTGCCTAGGTAGGCGGTTGGGGTCGGTTCTTCTCGTTCTCAGGCTGTATCTTCTTCCTCTGGATGGTTGTTTGTATCTGTGGATTTTGGGACATGAAATTAAGAAGGAAGAACTTCAAAACAGAGGCATGAGAACTATTTTAAGATGTAATAGATGTATACATCAAAGGTATACAAGTCAATATAGATATAAAAAATCAGGCTTGTAAGGTTTAGTACACTTAATATTCTTAAATGGTGTGGAACCGAAGGCTTTAAAAGTAATAATATCCCTTTCTAAGGCAGTTTGATAAAAATATTGACAATCCAAGCATTTCGATATGTAATAGGATCCCTTTCTAAGGCAGTTTGATACAAATATTGACAATTCAAGCATTTTGAATATTGGACCAAAGTTGTTTCCGTTGCACGTATTCAAATTCCTTCTTCGTTGCTAGTTGCTATTGCTAAGAGCACGCATCGTAGTCCGTTTGATTTCCTCCTATGATTTTCCCAAAAGCCTTACTAAATGTTTGGCAGTAGAAAAAATCTAGTTCAGGCTTCTAGGGTTCCTTCCTAAAGAGTTCGGTTCACATTTTGACACACAGTATGTACAAGTACATAATGCAAACCAAATTATTTATTCCAAAGGGACCCTAGAAACCTCAACTAGCTTTTATATGAACCGTAGAAGCCTGAACTGTTTTTTTTTCTATTTTCAAAAACGTTGGACCAAGATACGATGTTACAATATACTAGAGGTCCGTGTCCGACGTTGCTAGGGTTTCAAAATTAGTCATAAAAATAAAATGAGATGGGTGCGATTTTTTTAAGCAGGCCCTAAAGAGTAATGATTATGCAAAATTTGGTTCGAGAAAGAGCGGTGAGATACTTAAAGGGGTGGGATTGGGTGACAATATTTTTCTCAGGGTCCTATAGTGCAACGACGATTTTTATTAAAGTGATAATCGCTGCAATTGAAGAACATGAAGTCATCATAAGGAGGTCTATGTTGTGCGCAGGATCCTAAAATGCAAACATGCAAAATTTGATTTAAATTGGTTAAAGAGTTAAGTATATAGGGAACAGCAGACTTATATACAAACTTATAAATATGTCGTCTAGAAGATCAACATGTCCTCAACAAATAAACAAGTTTTTTTTAAATTCAATAATGAGAAAACTCTAACCTTAATAATGGCTTCTTTACTCCCTTTCTTTTAACTCGTAGCGTCTGCTTGCTTGCTTGCTTGTCTGACGAAAAAACTTTGGATCGATTTTTAACCCGTGATCAAACCGAGCTGAAACTTTGCAGGCAGACTCGTGGCAACGATTAAAATGATCTAACAAATTTTCGTTTTAAAAAAATTAATAATTATAGTATAATTTTGGATTTTCAGAAATTTTAATGTTTTTTCAAATTGGAATCATTCTATATGAGTAATTAGCCCGACGCGTGCATACACACAAAACCTGATTCAAAGCGAAAGGGAGTATTGTAAATTATTTTATGATTTAGTTTTTTCCATTCAAACTGTCGTAATCCGTCCGATCTCCCTCTTGATCTCCAATGACGCTCCTCCGAGACTTTCTTGATTATCTGAAGTAGCAAAAGCCAGATCAGATGAATGTTCCAACACGGTGCCTCGATCTTTTTAGAGAAATAGTCCTTCGCAACAACGACTGTGTGCATTGTCCTGACGCAACACGTCCAACGTCTTGTTTTCAAAACAAGAAGCGAAATAAAACAAACGCCGCCCGCGCGGGGGACCCGACCGGGTGAAAGAAAAGTCATAAGTACTGGGACGCGTGACATCCACCAGTCAGTCTGCGCAGAACTTTCAGCCGGTGCGCGTGCGCGGAAGAGGGCGCCATTTTCAAAAAATAAAAAAATAAATATCCGCGCCTGTAGCTTATACATTGCTGAGCGAGTTTGTGGGCCGATTATGCGGTCGGTTTGAGTATTAAATAAGTGTATATAATTTTCTCACTGCATTCTTGTTAACGAAAAACGTTCACAATGGCGAATTCTCTGTGGTGGGTTTGCGTGTGCAGTGTTCTGGCAGCCACAGGTACGTAATCTGGTTTATTATTGACATTTAATTGCTGAAAAGGTGATAACTGAATTAATTAAAGTATTGACATATTTCGGAAGAAAGCGGAATCGTGTTTTGAACGTTGGGTATTTGAGAACAGCATTTTAAAGCTGGTTTCGAAACTTATTAATTGGAATAATTAACATTCTTTGACCGATATTTTCAAAAAATGCTTTTGAAATTTTCAACACATAAAAATATAGGAAAATATACAAAATTTGTCGTATTTATATGAAATAAATGATAGATCGTGTCGAAAGATTACGTGATTTTACTGTCCAAGATCTCTTAAAAATACGAATACTCAAGAATATGCCCTAGGATATGAGAGGCAATATCTAAAATTTTGTAAAAGAAACTGCCATATAAAATATTCGTACAATATATTATAGTGGTATTAAAACCGGTAGACGTTAAGTTACTCCAAGTGGTTTACAAAAAGTTTTGAAACTTATTAATTAGAATAATTAACATTCTTTGACCGATATTTTCAAAAAAGGCTTTTGCAATTTTCAACACTTAAAAATATAAGAAAATGTACAAAATTGGTCGTATTTCTATGAAATAAATGATAAATCATGTCGAAAGATTACACGATTTTACTGTCCAAGATCTCTTAAAAATAAGAATATGTACTCAAGAATATGCCCTGGGACTAGATGAGAGGCAATATCAAAAATTTTGTAAAAGAAATTGCCATATAAAATACTGGTATTAAAACCGGTAGTAAGTTACTCCAAGTGGTTTACAAAAAGTTTTTAATTATTTCAAATTCATAATTACCGGGATTAGTTAGAAATGTATTTAGGAAATTACGGAATTAAAAATGCTTGATTGGTAAACTTTAAAATACTATCGATTTTTTAATGAATCTGAATAATTATGCGAAATGTACTTATGGAAGAGAATTATAATTAAAATATATAAATTTTAAATAACAAAGTGAACGGAGAATGTCAGCAGCGGAGGATGTTTGAGGAAACCCCGACGTGACCAGGTAAATCAGGTTTAACAGGATGGTAATGAGTGGTGGTCGTGTTGTTAGAAGAGTGCGCTGGTAGGGGCGAACCACAGCAGTTTTGTGATAGCATTGGCAAGCGCCAATAAAATCGAATTAATTATGTACAGGGTTTAAAAGAGCTAGTCCACAATACTTAACGGGTAGACTTCTGCCAAAATTGTGAGCCGAAAACGTTCAATCAACAAAGTCATTTAATAGCAAAAGTTATGGAGATAAGCGACTTTAAAGTTTGCATTTTTTTTTCAATATTTCTGACTTATCTTCTGTAAGATGTTGAACTATCATTAAAGTAACTTATATGGAATACCAAAAATTACAGAACAAGTCAAAAAAAATTAAGTATGCAGGAATTTAAAATACTATTTTATTTGACTTGTATTAAAATAAACGAATTTTTGATATAAGTTTCATTAATGATTGAACGTTTTACAGATAAGTCAGAAATATTGAGCAAAAATCGCAAAATTTGAAGTCGCTTATCTCCCTCACTATTGATATTCAGACATTGTTGCTATAAAATTTTCGACTCATTGTTTTGGTAAAGTATTGTGGACCAGCTCTGTTGCACCCTGTGTTTAAATTATTTTAAAATATTGTAGGCAATATATATTTAGTCGCACAAAATATTTTTTCCAGAGAGAACTAAGTAAATATATTAATTATTATTTATTGATTCGTGTAACAAGATTACATGTTTTTTGAAATTCTGATAAATATATATTTTATTACGAAAAATGCATTGCTCATATTTAAAAAAAATATTTTATGCTTTCCAAGCAGGCGCATGTAGTCAATAAGAGTTGAACGTGAAAATATATTTTGATAAAAAAACGAAATTTAACGTTTATCTGACAGCACTTGTGGTATATAGATACGAAAGCGCTATTATACAGCCATGTGTATAGTGGCTCTTTTGCATCTTTACGCCACATATAACGTTATATAAAAATTTAAATAATCCCCAGTAGTAATAATTGTCTGTCTATCCAATAGCTGATCTCATTCCGTTTTCGAAATTAGAATGATTTCAAAATTGTTATTAAATAAAATGAAAACACTGACTTTATGCTATTTTTACTCCCTTTATTTTAACTCGTGGCGTCTGATTGATTGATTGACGCAAAAACTTTGGATCGATTTTTAACACCTTTCCCGTGATCCAATCGAGCTGAAACTTTGCAGGCAGACTCGTGGCGACGATAAAAATGGTCTAACAAATTTTTGTTAAAAAAATATTAATTATGATTAATAATGGTATAATTAGTTATACTGTGGTATACTATGGTATAATTTTGGATTTTTCGAAATTTTTTCTTACTCCTTTTCGTAGCATCGCCTGACTCGAGTGGGGTAAGCGCCATACCTGTTTCAACTAGTAAATAAGAAAGGGAGTATAATAAAAAATTGGTTTTTATGGGTTAGTTTTTTAATAAAATACTCTGAATTAGATTTTTTTTTAAATATTTTTAGATTAGATATTGAAATGTCTTTGGTACCCATTTCGTCATTTTCAGTAAAGACACTCTATTTTTACTGTTATTTTTCTGACACAAAATTATTCGTGAGGACATTATTGTTAACTGAATATGCGCAAATACCCAACTGCCGAAAACAGGTCTTAATTTATTTGTTTATCAAATTGTATTTTTTTATTATTTAATATACGCGAACATACATAACATATATTCTTTTTACTTTCGCAATTGCTCTCGTATGTAATATCTACCTACATGTTTTTTCTATCTATATTTTTATATTAAATCTACCATTAACTGATTAATTTATTAGTCATATAATATTTTATTTTATATTTATAGTATATTGTTCTCTATATTATTAACTGCTCATCTCGGCGCAGGTTCATCCTAGTGAGATGAAGTGGCTCCTTTTCTAACCAACATGTAGTACAAGATAAATAAATAAAAAATATATAAAATGACGGATAATTATTATGCATCAAACAATATATCTTTATTAAGATACATTTTAGAAGTCTCACAGAGACGAAACTATTTATATGAGAAACATATATGGAAGTCTTTTGTAAGATGGCTCAGGGCTTACAACCTGTATGAACCGACTTAAATGACCACTCTACCTAATGCAACGTTCACCAATTCCATCGTAAGAACATCCACATATCGATTTTTTTAATGTTATATATATATATGTTCCAAAAAGGAATCATCCATATATTTCAAGAGGCTATGCTAATGACATCTGTTGTCTCTTCTCATGAAACGGTATACATAGATTTCGCATCTGGTAATGATACTTCTAAATTTTTAATCCCGCAGTGGATAAATTCAGTAATCGTTGTCTCAGAACATACATATAAAAACATTGTTAATATATTTTGTTAAAATAAATTAATTTTAGAAAATTAAATTCACACTTATACCTACATAATGAAGACAGTTTAAAATCGAATGGGAAAGAGCAATAACCCTTCATCCGGGACATGGTATGAAGATACCTTTGGACCAGATGAACTCAGATCTGAAGTACAAAATATTCATATTTATTATATCCCTAGAAAACACGCGATCCGTGTGCATTGATACTGTCACTGCAAGTCTGTAGTACGCATCGTTGCTTTTTATATAGAAAAACTTATTTCATATGTGTGGATAATTGTTTCCTGTTTTGCGCTGTTTAGTCTCTAAGGCAGACACGTCTTTGTTTGCTTGTATATTTTTATTTAGTTGTAAAAAAGGGTACCTTTTAGTACTTATAATAATAATATAATAATAATAATAAAAATAAATATTCCCAAAACATATATGGACATAAATAATCATAAATAGAAATACAGAAATACACAAAAGACTTTTTAAAAAAACATGAAACAACATAACATGATCATACATTAAACTTATTTTTCACATATTTTGCACTTAACCTACGAAAAGTAGTGAGACTATTTACTTCATTCATATTAATTTACTGGCAGTTTATTAAACAATTTAAAAGAGGAAGTCATCTAATCGCACCATCGGAGCTTGAGCTATCTATTGAACTTGTGTAATCACTGAATTTGGTGTTTTCTGTTCGTTTATTCTCTTCACATAGTCAAATCACCAAAGACTTCCTTTTCTTATTACACAATTTAATTTAGTATCACTTGCCTGTCATGGACAAATCTTGCTTAGCTTCTCTTGTGCCAGGGACACGGACAAATATTGTTATCAATATCATCGAAAGATTTGGCAGATACTTCGTGGTGCAACACTATAATTTAAAATGTGTTTTATTTTATTTTGATATACACACACCCCACCGCGCGCCCCCCTGACCTACCCGATTAGATTGATAAATTTTGTATTTAAGTTAGTTATTATCTAACTGATGATGAGAGGGACTGCTCCTCTCGAAACTATAGTAGTAATTGAATAACTCATATTGTGTGTGTATTACAAAGTAAAATAAAACACAATTTAAATTTTTATCAATATTTACTCAATATCCATATCAACAATTATTCTGAAATTTGGCAGAGAGACCTAATATGGCAATAAAACAATCATTCGATTTTTTTTTTAAAATTGACAGATATTGTAGATGCCGGTGACATCTGTCGTTTGTATTATTTTAAAGTGACGTTTGTGTTTTGAGGTTAATATAATTCGGAAAAGAAATATGTTGCATAAGTAAAAATATTTATGCATTTTTTGGATCTATATTACCGGTTATCTTCCGAAATTTCCCTAACTCAAATGTCGTAATATCCAAACCTTCTTAACCACTATAGTGTACACAAAGATAAAATATTTCAGGTTTGATACTATAACGTAAGTCTGACGGTCGCTGGTTCTTAATCTAAGATATTAATTGCATCTGCTTATGGTAACCAACAAGGATTGGAATGTCTTGTTCGGTTTTTTAGTCTCCTCTTCTAAGCCCGTCTTTTGAAGACACATTACCTAACAGTTCCTTTCAATAGCCACTCCCATCTGCTCACATAACACCCGTTACGTTGGCTGCGGACCCCGCCGAATAACAGAGACGGATCTGTTGTGTGGGACCACAAAAAATTAACGACCTGTCGTGGACTTCGAAGATTCAAATTCAAGGAAGTGAAAGTGTTTTTATATTCGGACGTTCATAAATCTTCGCGGTGTATTGAAATATATTTTTTGCTCCTTTCTTCTTGTATTAATTTAACTCAATTCTTGAAACGAACACATTAAAAAGCTATTAGTGGAGTGCGGATTTACGGAATTTGAGAAAACTTAGGAAAGAATTTCCGAAATGATTTCACCATTTCTTAGGACTTGCATATATGAAGTTTTAAATAATTGAATATCAAAATACTTCAAAAATAAGATAATATCTAACACCGATATTCATGGACGTAACACAAGAAATGTAAATAAAATAAGTATTCCAAATAGAAAGAAAATCTTCTTCTTCTTCTCGTGCCCTGTCCGTTTAACGGACGTTGGCTATCATGTTGGCTATGCGGACTTTTTTACTGCGGCCCGGAACAGCTCCACAGTAGACTGGCCAAACCACTGTCTCAAGTTTTTCAGCCATCAAGTCCTCCTTCTTCCAGGGCCCCGACTTCCGGCAATCTTTCCCTGCATTATGAGATGCAAGATCGTATTTCTCTAGATGTCTCATCACATGTCTAAGATATTGAAATTTTCGGATTTTTATTGTTTTGATAACTTCTTTTTCTTTATTCATCCGAGCCATAACATGTTCATTCGTAACTCTGTCCATCCAGCTTAGTTTGAGAATTCTTCTGTAGATTCACATCTCGAATGCCTCAAGTCGCCTTATCAGTTCTTCGGTAAGCATCCTTGCTTCCATTCCATAGAATGATACTGAAAACACGTAGCATCTGACCATTCGAATTCGTAATCCTAGGTTGAGATCATGACTGCAGAACATCTTTTTCATGCGGATAAAGGTTGCACGAGCTTGCTCTATGCGGCATTTGATTTCAACCGAAGGATCTCATCTTTGCAGCCCAAGTGCCTATACAATACTTTGTACCCTCTCTAGTTTCGTTCCAGCTATATAAAGATTGTCATTTAAGTCAACTGCGTTATTTTTGCTTATAAGCATGTATTTTGTTTTGTTTGTATTAAGTTCTAACCCAAATTTCTCACACGCCCCACAGAAAGAAAATAAATACATAAAACTGTTAACGTTACAAATAACTAAAGAAATACGATAATCTACCAGAGAACGTGACAAACAGAGAAATGTTAACATGTTCATGTTGACATTTCTCTATTTGTTCGTAACTAACGAATATGAAGATACAGATAGTTATAGAGATAATCAAAACGATTGCAAAAATCTCCGTTCCCAGATATTTTTTGATATCAAATAATGGGCAAAGCACGGGTCACGAAAATGGATCGATTATCGGTCAGCGGTCGTCGGCGGTATCACGTTTTTATATTTCGCAACGGTCGTCGAGTGATCAGTTTTGTAACGTGAAGATAATCATGTAATTAGGCTGATGGATGCTCGAATAGAAATCGCCATAATTGTACTCGAGTCAAGCCGATACGATCGATCGCGGGGAACTAACCGAGCTGTGATGCAACGCCAATTCGAGAGGATTGTGCAAAGATGAGCGGTCCACCTACCTGCCAGAAAGATCACCAGCACGTTGAGCGTCAGCTGGTAGGTCCAGCAGGCGGTTCCAGCAGCCGCTGCACGACAGAGACCAGTGTAACTGCGAAACCTATTTTCGACACGGTGTAGTGATGGTCGAACCGTTGTTTTAACCGGTTACACATGGTACAGTTATTTGAGATATGTATCTGATTGTATCGATGATGGGTAACTGAAAAATTCGTTACCAATTTTGTCGATACAACCAGATTAAATTTAAAATGCATATAAAACTGTACATAAGTTAGTTATTATTACGCCTAATGATGAGTGCGACTGCTTCTCCCAAAACTATAGTAGTTATAAATATAAATCAACATGTATTATGAAATAATCATATTGCAAAGCATAGGTTTTTACATTTAAGGAAGACAATCGAATTAGTATGTGTAAGCCATGCGTACGACGCACATTGTTTTGTTGTGTTGGTGTTTATACCCGTAAACACCAACACAATGAAATAAACCAAAAGACGCTGAATAAAACTGCATTATTAACTAAAAAATGATATTTTTTTCTTAATATATAGAAGTAGAGCTCTTTCCATTTAAGAAAGACAATCGAATAAGTATGTATAAGCCGTGCGTACGCCGCACATTGTTTCGTTGTGTTGGTGTTTATACCCGTAAACATCAACACAACGAAACAACGTGTTTCGTACGTACAGCTTACATATACTAATTCGATTGTCTTTCTTAAATGGAAAGAGGTCCACCATTCACTGCTAGGCCCTCCAGGCGGCTATACGTATGTTTATATAATAGATTTTGATAATTTTCAAACTAATTTTCCGTTCCATCGCCATCAATGTAAAGTGGACACACTATTAAATACAAACGCTAACCTCAGTGAAACCTTCTGGTATCAAAGCTCGCTTTGCATAATATTTCAGGGTAGGAAAAAAATGTCAACAAAATCGTTTAATCGTAGAGTTGTTCATGCAAATCACAATACAATTATCTTTTCAATTCATTTGAAGCGGTAAGATAGTTCGTGTTACGGTACTGTTGACTTCTAAAAAGGTTAGGTATTTATTAATGAATCAATAGGGCAATAAAGGGAGCCAGTGAAGGATAAAAATAGGCACCGTTTTGCATCGTGTTCCGCGTAGTAAGTTTATTATTAAATCCAATCAGCGATAATTTTCAATAATAGGGATGGAACTTTTGTTTTTGTTGGACATTTTAGACAATGAGATTTTCAGGACAATTGATTTATTTAGCACTAGAGTATTGTTAGGCTCAATGAGCGAATACCGAATAATCATAATTTAGCTAAATGAAAAATGAAAATGTAAATATCCCTGAGAACCGAATACTAACCGCGACGCTACTAAAATTTTAATCAAATGAGAAAATATTAGTTGACAAGGAAGTATATACAGGGTGTAAAAGAGTTAGTCCACGATACTTTTCAGGTGTATTCCTGCCTTGATTATGAATCGAAAATTTTCAGGCAACCATGACCCGAAATTGGGTTCTCCAATACAAGTTCAATACAAATGATAAAAATTCTGCATAAATTCCAATTGGAATAGAAAGGTTTTTATCATTTTAATTGACTTGTATTAAGGGAATGCATTTTTATATTCGATATAAGTTACTGTAACGATAGTCAAACGTTTTACAAAAAACATGTCAGATATATTGAGCAAGATGCAAACTTTGATGCTGCATATCCATAACTATTGATATTAAGTCATGTTTGTTGGAAGATTTTCTCTCTTAGACTCACAGGAAGACTCATAATTAAAGCAGGAATCTACGTGTAGGTATAGTGTTGTGGACTAGCTCTGTTCCACCCTGTATACCTTAGCTTCTTACGAATCTCGGCAGGGGTAAGTATTTAAAAAAATACGTAGGTAAGTGAATTTAATTTGTAAATTTTTTAAGAAACGCTTATTACCACCCTGGGCGGGTAAAATTTAGGTAGAATTTGAGTAATTTTTTACAAAGAGATAATGAGTTATTTTTATTTTTGTATTGGCACATATTAAGGTACATATTTAACTATTATTTTGCCGTAAAATTTTTGAAATGAAAACAAAATGGCCGCGTCATATATTTCCGTAGAGCTCCTCCTCCGTGACTGACATTATGCAACTTTCCCCGGAACACGATTGTCCGAAACAGAAAATAAGAACTAAATACTGATTCGGAAATGAAATATCCACAATGTAGCAAATACGATTTGGAAATTTGAAAGAAAAAAATTCCCAAATATATTTTTTAAATTTGTTGTTAGCATATGGTATTTTTGGTATATGGTATACTGATTTTTTAATTCAAATCAGTATGCTACATTGTAGATATTTCATTTCTAAATAAGTACACGATCTTCGTAATAAGTGCGACATTTACGTGCCAGAATGGGATAGAATATTCCGGCAAGTGATAAATAACGTGTTACCCAGAGATAATTAAGAGATCATGGTCGAGTGATAAATTGAGAAATAGTGTGAATTCGACAGTGTTTTAATTTAAATATTTATTTTAATAAAATAATTAATCACTAATATTTTCCAGTGTTTTCATTCATTCCTCTCTAGCTACGACACGTGAAAACCTTGTATATTTTAATATTTTTGGATATTGCTGATTTTTCTTTTATACCCCACACATAACAAAAAATTTAAGATGAAATGAGATGGCAAGGTAGGTACTCAATTGCACGTGCTGGATAGACTAGACATACTAAGTAGGTACTGGTTCGCAAAGATTCGAAGCGTGAAGCTGAAACGCTCTACATATTTATAAGTATTTTCATCGCCCGGATAGCGGTGTATTAATGGACACTTTTTAATTAATTTCTGCAAACAAAACTGTATTCTTTTACGATTTCCTGTCCGTTTTGCGGACGCCATTAAACTTGTACCTTTATAAAGTCGCAGAGTAATGTCCCAGCTTTCTCGTTCTTCGACTTTCTCTCAATCTTTCCGTCATTCGCATATTACTTATTTTATTTTTAAACACAATGATGCTCAAAAGATTGTAACTGACCCTGATAGAAAGATCAAACATCAAACACGTAAAAACATTTTATGACATTAAAATAAAACACAAATCACTTTGTTTTCACCACTTTATTAGATTAAACAATCTACATGTTTCGAGAACAATGTTCCCTCTTCGGGATTATTGGTGTACTAAAATTGAAAAAGTAAACCATGCAAATATGTTACGGGGAAGGGATGGATGAGGAGAGGGGGGGGGAGGTCAGAGGTATTAATTATTATGACGTGACCCCCCCCCCTTCCCCTCATCTATCCCTTCACCGTAACACATTTTCATGGTTTAATTTTTCAATTTTAATACACCAATAATCCTAAAGTAGGGAACATTGTTCTCGAAACATGTAGATTGTTTAATCTAACAGTGGTGAAAACAAAGTGATTTGTGTTTTATTTTAATAATAATGTCACCACAAAGTTCAAGCCTTCATACAGAAGAAAAAATATTCTCCGAACAGTTATTTTATGACAATTAAGAATATCACGACACTTTTTTCTAAAATTTGACGATTAATTGACATTTGTCATAATATGATTGGATAGGTAAATAAATGTCTTTCTCGATCTTTCGAGATTTTACGATAACTGTCTAATCGTTACGGGATTCGTGTGGTTCATCATCCTAGAATCTTCTAGTATCTTCTGGTTTTAGTGTAAAAGGTGTAGATTGCTGCAAAATCGTTGATTACGTGTAATTCATTCCGAATACTATATATATCAGTACCCTCAAGACACTTTATTTCTCATACGTTCGTAGTATTTTAGAATATGCATCTCAGGTATGGAATCCAGGTTATGCAGTACACGAAAATAGAATTGAAAGCGTCCAAAACAGATTCCTAAGATACCTAGACCTCCGTTCATTTAGATCTCATATAAGCAATGAAGACTCTGCGAAGTTTTTTAACATGCAGACCCTAACTCGTCGAAGAAACATAGCTGACGCGGTGATGCTATTCAAAATAACACACAATCTAGTTGATAGTCCGGAACTTCTTCAACGAATATCTTACCACATCCCAACTCGCAATAACAGACATTCACCTACTTTTCATCTCCCCTTTTGTAAGACCAACTCAAAACAAAACTTCTTTATGTACAGATCTACAAATTCATTTAACACAAACTATCACCACATTGACATTTTCAACGCAACAATAAGAAACATAAAACAAACAATAGCTACACTACCGCACCCAAACTAATTTGTACATTATATCTTCCCTTCTACTCCCGTCCCACATTCCCCTCCACCCTCTCCATTCGCTATTAATGTATGTTAAAGTAAATTTTTAAATTCTGTGGAAAATTTTTAAGATTGTTTTAAAATAAATAAATAAACACACAAATACACACACTCACACAAACTCACTATTGGACATGTTTTTTCTTATTTTTTTATCGATTGTATATATGCGTTTTCTTGTAATTGGCCCAAAACTCTGTACATCAATTATTGTTTTTTTTCAAGATTGATTAATTATATGGCTGTAAGAAAACCAATAAATGAAAATAAAAATAAAATAAATATCTTATGCAATATATTAGATATTATATAATTATCCTAATTTTTATTCTGTGATGAGACGTGTACATTCCTGATTGAATATTTTACTCATTGTCATTGCTCTCTTGTTGAATTTACATTTATTGGCTCCTTCGTTACGAAAGTGTAAACTTGATAAACAAAATAGTGGAGTAATATTACATGATTATTATATACTAAATACATATACATCACTTAAAAAACATAAGCATAAGACAGTATAAAAAAGCCTCTCAACGACTATCTAACTTGCTATGTATATATAAATACAAGTACTGTGGTAGGTAGCTTTTTTTAAATCAACATACTACTTATCATTTAAAAGTGAGGATACTTAAAGTCATATATAATTATTTTATGTAAGTAAAAAGCAAAGAAAAAAGAAAAGAAAAAAAAATTAAAAGTGGTAGCTAAAAAAAAAGATTAATACGTGAAAATATATAAATAACCACGAGGCACCAGAAAAAACGTATTTAGTAAAAATTAAAAAAATATATATAAAGGCAATAAATAAACATAATTATTCAGTGAAATAGAAAAAAAAAAGGAAATAATAATAAAAGCACAATGGAAACACAATAAAAGTTACAGGTTGGAATAATGTATATATATAGAAAAATATACGCAAGAAGAAAAAATATCAAATACACACATTCAGTTTATCAATTGAGTAGTGATCAGTATTAATTATTAATGTTGTTTTCATAAAAACTGCTGGATTCGTAGTCTACGTTTGTTCCTGTTCTAAAGCAGCACAAATCATCTAAAAAAACTCTTCTAGCTGATTTTTCCTAATCTTGAAGAACCAATCAATTAGTAAAGTACGAATCGTTAAAGGTGTAGAAATTGCAATTTTTTTGTGGGAGTTTGAAAATGAGTAGTTAATTATTGATTTATAAACTATCATGACTGTCTCTTGTATCAATTTTCTTCCTATTTTTCCAAGAATGTTGCTTTTGGGGTAAGGCGAGCTAAGATGTTCATCATAATGTCTTGCACTGCTATCGCATGAGTCAACCAGTCTACACCCATTCTGTTTTCATACATATTTTTTTGATGCTTCTCTCTCAGCTTAATCTGGGGTGACCGCTTAATTCTGAGGTTGCCAAGAGGATTCTTCTTGGTACTCGTTTCTCTGGCATTCTTAGCACAAGTCCAAGCCACCTCATTTGTGATTTTTCTATATGTAGGAGTAGGGTCTCCGTGTTGAGTGTATGCCTTGTGTCAGCACTTCTCACTCTGTCCATCAGGGTGACTCCCGCTACCCCCTTAGAAATTCACAAGAAATACATCCGCTAAGATGTTCACAAATCAAAATGTAATTCGACGCATTTTCAACTTGGGCGAAACCTGTTTTGGTGCACAGGCTCATTGGAGGTCTAAACAGCTAAATTGGCATTCGAATTCAAACGCATAACAAGTTTACCTAGTTTCGGTGTCTTTGGTCAACGCGGACCGGTTTTGCAAAGCGAATTTTTATAATAACAAAAATAATTGTCTGTCCGAGTATTCGACGATCAATTATGTAAGAACGCACACGGAAAAATATGAGATTTTTCAAAACATTTTGCAGGCCTCTTCATTCCTCTTTGTTTATTTTTAAATTCACGCCAGTGGAGCATTTAAAATATACTTAATTATTTTATTTATGAGAACATATCTTTAGAACACAGTAAATATCTACTATGATATTTAAAATTAATTGATTTGTCAAGTTCGCGTGTATTAGGTACCAACTCAAAGCTTTGTGGAATCATTTTTGAGATAACATAATATTTACAAAGTTGATAACTATTTGAAATTGTTATAATAGATCATTTACGTAATACTAGACAGGGTAATTTCGCAGGACTATATTCCTGCTTTAATTATGAGTCGAAAATATTCAAGCAACCATGGCCTAATATCAATATTACTTATATCAATAGATATGCAACATATAAGTTTGCATTTTTTTTCAATATTTCTGACTTATTTTTTGTAAAACGTTGGACTGTCATTATAGTAATTCATATCGAATATGAAAAATTCATTCTATTTAATACAAGTCAAATAAAAGAATATAAACTTTCCAATTTCAATTGGAAAATATTCCAATTGGAATTTCTGCAGGATTTTTATCATTTTATTTAACTGGAATTGAAACAAATTAATTTTCCGTAATCGATATAAGTTACTGTAATGATTGTTCAACGTTTTGTAAAAAATAAGTCAGAAATATTGAAAAAAAATGCAAACTTTGATATTGCATATGTCCATAACTATTGATTTTAGATCATGGCTGCTTGAACATTTTCGACTCATAATCAAGACAGGAATATAATCTTGCGAGGTAATTAATTTTTTCCAAATAACCCTGCATATGTGGAGTATAAAAGCAAAGGCAGAAATATTCAAAAAAATTGAATGCAGTCATCGAGGACTACTAATTTATAATGTACCTACTGAATTCAAGATTTTATAGGAAACATAGTCTATAAACTTGTAGGAAACATGATTTTAGAATGGATAGATGCATAAAATCTAGAATTCAGTACATTTTAAATAAGTAATTCAAAGCATTTTTTAAAAAAACGTTGCTTTCTTTGCTTTTATACCCCACATTAGTTTAATAGTTTATACCTGTGTACCGTAATAAGTGCCAATAAAAAATATAATTACCTCCTCGCAAAAAATCACCCAATTTCTTCCTAAATTTTATTCTCTCCCAGGACGGTGTAACACTTAAGAATGATTTAGAAAGTTCTGGAAGTCGGTCGAATACGCGAATGTATACCAAAAGTATCGAGATATCGAGTCCTTTTGAAATGCGTCGCGGCCGCGCTGAGTGTGTTTTGAAAGCGAGCGAAAGTCATAGAACCGGACGAAAAGGTAGCGAACTGTGAATCCGTGCGATATATAACGGCGCATTACCAGAGACTAGTGGAACTTTTTAGTAAACTCAAAATCAGTAGTTTTGGTTATAATTCACTAAAAATATAATATTCTGTATCATTACGGATATTAACATTTTTTTTATGTTTTAATAAAATAATAACAAATAAATATATATATTTTTTAATTCCAATATTTATTGAACTTAAAAGAATCTCAATTACTTTAATAAAAGAAATTGTATTAATAAATTCGTATTTCAATATTCATCTTAAAAGTAAATCTCTTCGAAGCAAGTCAAAGAATTTACGTTTTCAAGTTTCATCTTCACAAAAATACGTGAAACAGTAGCGAAGTGTTTTTATAAAAATGTTTTTACATCCGCATCTTGTATGAAATATGCTCACTTTTGTAGTATTTTCCTTCCTACTCGGCGTACTACGTTTACTTGTATCTTGATAAAATTATTCGTTCGAACTTGTCAGGCCATATAACTGTTACACTGTAAACTGTAACAACACCAAAATAAAAATCTTCGCGTACGAAAGAGACGGAACGGGGAAACGGTTTGGTGGGAGCGAGAAGAAGACAGCGGAATGTGGATTTATATCAGCGGGAAATATGTATCGAAAGATTACTGATTGACAGTGAGTCATTTTTAGGTTAGTAACAAGAAAAATAATTTAAACAGAGCATTTCAAGACTTGAAAGGCTTGTTGAAATAGTGTCGAACCTTATTTTTTCCGCCCAAATAAATAAACCACGGTTGGTCTCCGTCGGTGGAGATGTATAGGGGACATTCATGGGTATTTTTTGACAATTTTTTTAATCAATTAGAAAGTACATACAGAAGAACAAAATTAACGAAAAAATATCTTAGCTGCTGCCGGGATTCGAACCAACGGACCTCCACTCTATCCGGGAATGGCGCGTTATCCAATTTCGCCACGGCAGCTTGGTAAATTAACGTAAATTTTTCAATCTTGATTAACACACATATTGTATTTTTTAAAGCAATCCATTTTTATAATGCAATAGTCACATAAATTTGATTTTTCTGTATATCTTTTCTAATTGATTAATAAATTTGTTAATAATTCACAGAACTTAGTTCTGCAATTGCAGCTTTACAACAGTAATGTGTTTTCTTTAATATAATTATATAAATATATATTTATTTTTTTACTTAAAACGAGACAACGGTTTATTTACGTTAACTAGTAGGTTCACAATGGAAGAAACAACATATTTTTTAACAATTTTTATTTTATATATCAAAATAGTAGGTATTTATTACAAGTTAAAGTTATGAAACATAAATGTTCAGTTATTTTTATATTTGGCAGAGAAAATTGTTTTAATACAGCTGGTGATGATTTTACGTAAGAATAAAATTCATGACACATTTTTTTAATATTCACCTTAGTTATCAACATCGTCATAAGGACCAGAATCTGTATCTGGATTTTATCAGTCGTTAATTTTTTTCGTTAAAGTTATCAAAAAAAAATTCATAAATTTTCCTTAAAATTTTTTCACAAAAAACATTAAACGTTTCGTTAAAGAAAATACTCTTTCTACTGGTGCATTTGTACCAGGCAGACAAAAAATATATTCAATTAAAATGCAAAAGTTTTCATGTTTACGATTGTTGGTGTGAAAGTGTTTGAATACTTCCACCCAACGAGATTCCGTCGAAACATTTAGATTATTCCATTCGGTTACTTTTTGCGACGTGAAGCAGTTAGAAATGAGTGAAAATTCGTCAAAAAACTTCTGTCTTTACTGCAATAAGTATATCCCTTTTCAATGAATGCATTTCTGAACATTCCAGACATTTCTAGTTTGTTTCTGTGGTTTCTATGTTACTACCCAGAATGTCTCACACTAGTTGCTACCTAAGGTACCCGGGTACTCAACCTGGATGGACGTTCCCACGTACATTATATTTAAGACAGTGGTCAAATAGATTTTTAGAAGGTCACTACTTCTCATGACCGGCTTCCCTTTATCTCCCTCCCTTTCAAATAATTTAAATAATGGAAATCCAAACGGATGACGGCGTTTATGAATAAGATTATTTAAACTTGAAATGTAATATGGGTACCCAGGTACCGGGTAGTAACATAAGGGTTAACTTTTATTTAATGGATAATAAGTATGTTCCAATTGTCGTTTGTCCCTGGCGTCCCTGCGCCTTGGAGGCAGAGAAGAGGTTTTGTATGGACGCTTCCCCGTCCCGCTCGCATTCTCATGAGTGTCAGCGGGGCGGTGAGTACGTCCACCTTAGCATTAAAAAAATGCCTAATATGAGTGGCGAAAATGTAGGGCCATTATGGGAGCTATTGCTTATATAACGGCCTTGGTTGTGTGGTGAGTCCCTCTTCTCTTGTTCTAGACGTTCCTCGAATGTTGCTCATTCCAGAGTGTGGTAGGGGCACTGGTCATTAGTCAAAAGGACATGGTCACTGCGCTGTTTATTCAAGCAATATAAAAAGGGTTCAATATAGATATCTAGGTTAACTAATAAATCTTAAACTATGTTGAACCCAACTCGGCGCTGTATCCTAGTTACCTGTTTTAAATCTGAACTATAATTGTTATTTTTTATTCGTCTTTTAGATACATCTAAGTACATACATACATTTCATGAAAACAATACAACACACTCATACAAATAAACGTTTTACTCGCTATAAAAGAACTGACGCCCGGGCTTAGGAGAGGAGTGATCACATTAGTTCATTTCATCATGGATATTAAAATTGTAATAAGTTGTTAAGAATATTGAGAACAAAATAAGTAAATATAAATTGAAGCTCATGGGAATTAAAAGAGGTTTTTTATTTTTTTAGGTCATTTTTAAATGACGTAATGTCTTGAAATTTCCTTAATTTTTCGGGTAATGAATTGAATGTTTTAATTCCTGCAAATGAATAATGGTTCTGGGCTGCGCTTATTTTATATTTGACGTGTTTAGATTTAGAAATGATCTTGTCGATCTGAAAGTTAGAGAATCCATTATATACATATTTTTCATAAAAGATTTATAGTAGGTACTGATACTTATATATATATACTTAAAATGTTCCATAGCACACATTTTTTTTAAATTATGCCTTTTTGTGCTATTAAGAGTGTGTTTGATGGAGTTAGGTATATATGATATTGATATAAGGTCATGGTTGCTTGAACATTTTACACTCATTATCAAGGCAGCAATCCACCTGTATAGTATTACAATAAATTTTTACCCTATATGCGCCTAGAGGATTTAATAACTTCATCATCATCTTCATTTCCTTGTCCTAGTAGGGTCGGAGGACCAAAGACTCGACACGGGGTTTCCATGTTCCCCTGTCTCGCGCTGCTTCTGCACGAGTCCACCAGTATAGACTCATTCTGTTTTAATACACATTTTTCTGTTGCCTCTTCCAGCTTAATCTGGAGCGACCCACCGGCCGTCTTCCTTCCGGGGTTGCCAGGAGGATTCTTCTTGGTATTAGTTCCTCTGTCATTCTTAGCACCTGTCCAAGCCACCTCATTTGTGATTTTTCTGTATAGGAGTAGGGGTTCCATGCCGAGTGTATGCCTTATATCGTCACTTCTCACTCTGTCGCCGGTTAAACCGATTTTCAGCATAACTATAAGCACAAGTATAGCTTACATATACAGTGCAATAAATAAAATGTATCTATAACCGGTTGATTGATTCAATGAATCATGAGCTCATAAAAAATACTAAATTCCTATATGACCCCAAATTAAAAAATAATTAAGACCAAATTTTTATTGGCATATTAAAGTGAAACTGACACACATGCAATCAAATCAAATATCTGCGAGACATAATGAGACACAATTTCCTACATGTGTTGGTTTACCAGTGGCGTGCAGTGAGTATAAACTTAGGTTATGCTGTGACCGACTATATATCTGTATTAAAAAAATATATATACGCGTATACCTTTGAGGGTATATACATTTAATTTTTTTTAACTGTATATAATGAACTATTTTGAGTAACTTCAATCGACAAAAATAACCGCACTATAAAAGAAGTATTGTAAACAATATTTCCTAAATAAATAAATATTTTATATGAAGGTAATATGGCAATTTTTAAAAATATACTTCGAAGACGATTAATATATTTATAATTAAATTGGGAATAATACTAATTTCAGATATACGTTTATTTTCACAAAAATAAATCAAACATTTTATGATATCATCGATGGCAATGTCGTCGTAAATAATCATTATGATATGACAGATGGTATCACAGAATGTTATGATGGTATTTACATTCACCACAGAAATGACAAATAGAATTTACACCGAAAGATTTGGGTGGAATTTGTAAAAAAATTACAATTCTGCAATGACGTGCGCGTAGTTCTCACCTGGCATAGGACCTTTCGAAGAAACACGCTATTCCATGAAAATTTTATTTGTCTATTACACAAAACTCGCAGCATAGAATTAATTAAAAATACACGGTTCAGGACGAGTCTTTTCGAGATCTATGTAACAAATTTGTTGGGCGCAAACAAGTGAGATAAATGAAGAATTGACGTGAAGTTAGGTATAGAAAAGTCGGAAATAAAACTTTTAGCCGTAGGACGAATTACGGCTAGAATTTTAAATCAACTTTTTCTTAAGACAAGGATTATTTGATTAATATTTGTTTTCCAGAATCTTTACTAATGCACAGCTTTTTTGCTCGTATGCGCTGCACGCCACTGTGGTGTACTCAATCTCAATAGCGGCGATTAGATCCGAGCGGCAGATTAAACGCCGGCACGCATGCGCCTGTTCTACCGTTAGTTTAATGGGAATGCCACGAGGCAGCGGCGGTGGTAATCGCTCTCTTGGCGCCAGCGGCAGGTGTACGACTGCATAGGTAGGTGGCGTTAACATAAAAATGAGTGCGAAAAAATAAGACAAGACTAATTACTGCTTATGACTAAAAAATTAAAGATTGATGCGTAGTTATTTTTTCGCGGCGTTTGTTATATGGTTCTTAAACAGGGCCAGAAAATTAAAATGTTCATCGAAAGCCATAGACATAAGGGATGTTTTTTTAGATAATTGGCTTTATTGGAATGATAATTTATGCCATCAGTGTCGAAATATGCAGAGATTTTTTTAGGAGTTTGTTTTTTTGAATCGGCGACACTTTTTCCAGCGACAGCCAATTTGACAGTCGACAGTTTATTTGAGCTCAGTATTGTTTGCCATTTTATATATATGTATATATTTTTATTTCATTTTTTAAATTAATAATATTTTATTACAATGCTAGAAATGTTTACGATTCGATTTTTTTTGTATGTATATACCTCGCCAAAAAGAATTATGATTCTTGTGTGTGGTGAGGGATAACCAAATCATATAGTTAGTGTCATCTAATTTAATAACAATGAGAAAGATAATATACTATTATTTAATATATCAAAATCATAATTAATAATACAATATATAGAATAAGCAGTCAAGTAAGCAATAATACAGAATAAGCAGTCAAAAGAGACCAATCTCAATTACAATAGTCAGTTACACAATAAATGAGAAGCAATTCGTATTCACTGGGGGAATATGCACACAAGGCGCGACCGCTTCATATTTATCTCGAAAATCATGTTCATATTTATTTTGAAATTCGTAGCGTCGTATTTATTTTCAAACACCAATGGCATAAAATTATCTTTTCAATTGCATTATTACGATTTTTATAGTGTTTTATTTCATTTTAAAGTTCTGTACCTTTAAAAACACTGTATATAAGCCGTATTACCCTGAACCACTCCGAGAAAAGGTGAAAAGCTGCTAAATTATTTAATGATCTCAACGATCTTTTCGGTGAAGGAGGCTCCTAGTAGAACCGCCTTCTAGTATCTAATTATAACTGAATTATAATATATAATATGACTGAATTATAATAGACATATTTAACTGGTCCATGACTTACAGGTGATTTATAATCTTCATTCACAAATTGCTTATACAGGGTTATTTGGAAAACATTAATAACCTCGCAGGACTATATTCCTGCCTTGATTATGGGTCGAAAATGTTCAAGCAACCATGACATAATATCAATAGTTATGAAGATATGCGACATCTAAATTTGCATTTTGTTTCAATATTTCTGACTTATTTTTGTAAAAAGTTATACTATCATTACAGTAACTTCTATCGAATATGGAAAATTCATTCCCTTGAATACAAGTCAAATAAAATAATGAAAACCTTCCAATTTTATTTATTTTATAACTTATAACGTAGTTGGGAACAGAGTTCGTTATAAGTAATGTATTGTTTTTTATGCGCTTTGTACCGTATTTCGTTGGTGTCTCATTAAAGATAATGTAGTGCAATATAGGCTGATTATACATACTATTTATATGAATAATAATTGAATTTTTCGTTCAAGATTGATTTCTTTCTTGATCACTTGCACTTTTAAATGATGAGGTCTTAACAGATTGCACAAATATCCTTTATTCATCAATTAATTTTTTTTTTGGGTCGCAATCCTAGGATTGGTCTGCAACAAGCAAGTGCTTTCTCCACTCCTCTCTGTCACCTGCCAGCCTCTTCATTTCTTGGTAGGTGTTACAGTAGTAGGTCTACGTAGCTTAATCTAGTCTAGTCGTTTCGGATATATTCTGTCCAATGGATCCTCGTCATCCGCCTGTAGCACCACAGTAGTTAGATTATTATTACTATTATAATTCTCATCAACAATCTGGTCACCCAATTACGATATCCACAATAACAGAGTAGAAAAAATCCAAAAAATTCCTTAAATCTTTGACATATCGACAGGGTCTAAGGGATTTACTTAATAATACATATGACAAGAGACTCGAAAATTTTCTCCTAATACGCTAGATAAAAGAAGAAAAATTGCATACCTAATGACTCTCTACTAAATAGTCCAGAACAAACTAGACACCCCCTCAATACTCTCAAAAATAAACATTAACATCCCTGTCACAGCAATGAGATCTCCAAGTCTTTTTCAAAGTTTTACAACACCAATCTAGGCTATTTCTCTCCTCTACCTAGAATGATCAACCACTATAACGAGATATCATCCGGAGAAGGCAAAATTCCATCAAAAGAACATCCATACATTATTAAATTTCTATACATATATGTATGTTCCAAATGTGAAAAACTTTCGTTTATTTGAAGGGACTATACTAGAGACATCTGTGGTTAATTAATTTATTTTTTTAGTTATATTGTTTTGTAGTAGACATCGTTTCTTGGTAATAAATAATATTTTCAAAAGTCAGCTGCGGCTGCGCAGTGGTCCATAATTCTGCTAATAACTCATAAATAAATTCGTTGTCCTATTGTTATTATCGTCTGTGGAAAGAACAAAAAAAGTAGGCTTTATTACTAAAAACGACAGCAAGAAAGAATTCCGGCGATTTCTGCATTTCAAGTAAAATAAAATATTAAACAGATAAATTTTACGGTGGATAAAAATAAAACACGAAAAATGTTCTCAGGGACACATGAAATTTAACGCAAGCAAAAAGTTGAAATCGCAACCAGAAAAACATAAAAAACGAATTTAATACAAAGTCGTAAAAGCAATTCAGTAAAGGTCACTTTTTTGAACCGCGTGTGTTGTGGCGAATATTGCGGTACTCGACCTGCGGCTTCATTTAGTGAGTGAAATTTTCAAGACATTTTTATATGGAATATTATTTTAATGTGGAATACTTGAGTTTATACGAACGAACATACGAGAATATAAAATATTTATTATTATAATTAAAATGTTATATACTGAAGAAAGGATGCGTAAATTAAAAAGAATATTACACATGTATGTAGATGGCACTACTGTACTTTATAATTATCGTACTACACTTCCCCCATCCTATTAGAGCCTTGTCAGTTGATCAATGTGTTGATATGGTTAACTAAAAATAATACTATAATTGAAAACACTTCAATTCAATTCAATTCAATTTTTATTTGATAATATGTACATTACAAACAAAATGTTTAAGGCATACATATTAGGAAGTATATATCAAAATAAAAATATTTAATAAATTAAAAATAACATAAAATCTGGTCAAAGGTGTAGGAGAATCCCGCTTCGGAAAACCCCTCAGACACATGGAATATATCAATACCCAAAGCGATTTTGTTCAGCATAGCACTTCCTTTCTTCCCCCAGGTCTCGATAGTTTTGCGTTATAGTTAATTAATTTAATTGGTATTCCATATATCCCATATACAGCGATCTTCTACTGTAAGGCTCGCTCGTTTTCTTAATTTACATAATATTTTACATTTATGATAAACATTTTTTTTTTTTGATTTTTTCAATTGTTTAGAGTCCCACGAAAGTATAAACTTGGGTATGGAACTGGGGAATGTATGATATTTGTATTTTTTGATTTTAATTCCGTAGGATATATTCCAGGTTTCTTTAAAATTATTTTTTGTATTATTTTTAATGTCTGCAGAACGGTGTTATACGTTCCTCCCCAGCCAATTATTCCGTATTGAAGTATGGATTGGACAAAAGCGATGAACCATGCCCTCAGCTGTTGCGCCGACGGAGAGCGCGATATTTTCAAAATTGATTAACGACGAATAAGATTTTGAACGCACAATTGAAGCTAGGCCGATAATTGCAAACTGCTTTCGCTTTTTTCCCGTCCGGGTCAACTTTCACTCCGCAATCGACACATCTGTTTAAATGTTCGATGCATCATAATTTTTTTCACCGCCTGGTGGCGCGTGGTGGGCGACCTCTCCCCCAGAGCCTGGCCGAACGCGATTTAATTGGTTGATTGCTACAATAAAATAGAGAGTCCAATCAGCAATAAGAAACAAAATAAACGCATTTCTGCATTATTTGTTTACTAACGCCCTTCAGGGCTTTTAAAAATAATAAGTGTGTATAGAACAATTGTACATTATTGTACTAATTTTTACATAATAAGCTGTGAAGCGAATAGGTTGATACTAAATGTTATAAAATTTCCTTCACCCGAAAAATAAATCGTATTGTATATGAATATACTATTGGCAATGATATGGTCAGGGATGTGGACGAGATACGGTACTTAGGGTTGTTGCAAGACTCTACAATATATATATATATATATATGTATATAAATTTATAGGATTTAATATACTTATAATGTATGTAATATATATTATATTTTGTATATTTCCTTTTGGGATTTAATAAATAAATAATACAAATAAAAACGTTTTAAAATGAACAAAATTTTTTTTTCGTAATTATTTTAGTACAGTTTTATTATCACACGTAACACTAGCTTTATATTCGTAAGAAAACATATTCTGCGTACATATAAATTTTCCTTAACTGTTACATAATGTTCAGTTTATTACTTTTATATAAGAACTAGCTGTAACCCGTCAAAAATGACGGAACATTGGATAGGGTCTTCGCTAAGCCTAGTATAAATTTATAGTATCTTTTTGGGGGTCCGTGGAGAGGCGGCGGTAGCAACATGCGTAGAGCGCCCGGTTTAAGTTTGCTGACCCGGGGTTCAGGCCCCATCTTCGGCCGTTTAATTTGTTTTTTTAGCCGTGAATTCGAACAAAATTACGGACATTACACGAAGTTACAGCGGACAATGTCTGCGGTCTGACAATGAAATTATTATGTTTGACAAAGTTTCTATCTAATTTCGTCCTAAAAAAATTGTAGTCTAGCTAGCGTGTACATTGTGATCATCTTCTTTTTCATCTTTCATCTCTCCACTGCTGAATATAGCCTCTTCCACACCCTTTTATACTTCCTTATTATTTGCTTGTAGCAATTTATTCCTCCCCACAGCGGCTATATCGTCGGACCATCTCTTTTGAGGTCCTCCGACGCCTCTTTTATTCTCCCATTCGCACATTCTGATATAAATGAATAATAAAAATCCACATTTTCGATAAAAAACGCCGAAACACAACAACTTTCACAGCTACAAAGATCGACTTGCCTTTTTCAAGATGCACAAACTTGAGTCCCAACGGAAAATATCCGATCTCGTTGTGCTACACAAGATTTTCAGCGGAGCTATTGATTCTCTCTCTCTCTATCTGATATAAATTTGCATGTTAAACCCCGTATAACAAACCCGGAGTTCTTCAGAATAAGTCAGCACACTAATAATGTTGGTTACTTTTCTCCCATCACAAGGTTGTGTCGCACATATAATTTGTATTGTGCTGACCATAACATTGATGCTGTTATTCTTGCAGACACCTTATCTTCGTTCAAAAACTCACTCATACACAACATCCATTTTCTAAACGATGTCATGAACCTATAGATCCATTAAATCAATCATTCATTAAATACTAATCGCACTACATTCAAACACAAAATATACAATACACGTAAATGTACATGTAAAATATAATTAATTGCAAAAATAGATGTTACTAGAGCGTGCCGAAGACGCTTGTAATTGGGATAATGGGCATAGTCTTCACTATAATGTTTATTATCAGAGTATCATGTACCTATTATCCTGTTAGTGTCTCTAATAAATAAAAAAATAAAAAATGTATATGCATTCGTGGTGAATGTCCAGCCTTTAGCAGAGACCATATATAATCACCATCAGGAAGAAAACACAAGCAAACACAAGCAATTTTCATCAGTTTCTTAACAAACCTAATTGTCCATTACCGCAATGAAATTTGTAATAATAATTACATACGTGGACGCAACAACTATTGGTCTTTGGCGAATGTAATGACTGAGCCAGAGAGGCTGCGTTGCTGTATAATGGGCCGTTGCTGCACTATCACAAACCGACCGTTACGTAAAGGTTATAGTTGAACGCTCCGGAGGATCATTGTCCGGCCTGCTGGGCGGCGTGTTGTGCAAGAACGCAGTGTTCACACGTCGCGCGTATTGCGAAGTGTGTTAACAGTGGTCGCTTACTCTATTGCAGTTTCGATGTATGAATCCCTCATGTTAAGGAATCTCAACTATATAATAATTCATATTGGCAAGAAGCAATGAACAGTGAGTATACCAGGAACACGTATCGACGATATAAAACAACACATAACGAAACAAAATAACTAAACATGACATAACTAAACAAAATACAAAATAGTTAAGGTTGTTATTATATTTAACTGTAACTGGTTGCGGATATTTTATACGAACCGTATGTTTTTCCGAGAAACGATTCTCGACGTTTCGTTGAATTCTTATTAAACGTCATTTTGAGCATTTAATATTCTTCTGTGGTGTGGAATCGTGGACTTGAGAGCAAAAGAGAGACGGCGGATCGATGCCTTTGAGATTTGGTGTTGGAGACTACAAGAACTAAACTTCAAGGAGAGACTCCCAACCAAACAGTTCGTCTGGGATAAACTGGTTTTTGGAAATCTCGATAGAAGAGAAGATAGCCTGGAGAAGCTCGTTGCGGTAGGCCATGTTGAGGGTCTAAGAGTGAGAGGTGGGTCTGCCACTCGTTGGACTGACGAAGTGGAAAAAGCTCCAGGCACTTCGCTGGTGCCAGCGCTAAGATCTGCAGGATGCCGGGATATATAGAGGAGAACAGTCAAGAGGGCGGGAAGCCATGAAGATCACGATCTTCATTCATGAGGGATCGAGTTGTATGGATGCAAATTAATACTCGTAGATACTCGCGGTTGGTATGTTCTGTTTTATTTAGGATGATTCGAGATTCGAGAAAAGGAAAGGTTTGTTCTTGGAGTCTTATTGGTCGACCCGCTTTACAAGTATGGATAGAGGTTTTGAAAAAATGAAGACGTTCTGCGGTGGGCAGTCACTTTGATGAGGTGATGATGAAGAAACTAATCCTGTAATTCATTTCATCCACGTAACTGTTACACACGCCATCTTAATATATTATAAATATGTTGTGCCTGCATGTGAGGTTATTGTGAAAATGTTATTAATGTTGGATACACGTCGGCAACGTGCTAATCAATACTATTGTTGTTGGTATTGCGAATTAATGGTGTTTAACACCTTCAGCAAACAGAGAATAATTTTGCAATATCGTGAACCTCTTGAGAACTGGCTGGACGTAATCGTATTATTATATTTATGGAGTATTATTTTTAATTTTTAACAACACGTAGATTAACAGGTAGTATAAGTATGAAAACATATAACACAAAAGTAATAGCACTTTATAACAATTAGGGGAGTAGCATATTTGAGGGTCTATTTCACTTTTATTTTGTTTTACTTACTCATTTTTTTGTACCTGTATTAATTCAATGCTAATATCCAAATCATCTTACCTATTATGGTGTACATCTACAAAAAAATATTTCAGGTTTGATACTATAACGTAAGTCTGGCGGTCTATTAGGCATTGTTGCTATCCTGAGAAAGGGAGGATTACATGCCAATTTATTATTCCAAAATTTAATAGGTTAGGTTCTAGAAAGTATATTTAAAATATATAAAAATAAAAACACACAAATAATAATTTAAAGATTGACTGCCCAGATGTCAAGAGGTTTTGAGTTGTTTCAAAATGCCATTAATATAATACATGGGTGTTTAAAATAGATAAACATCTTATTATTGAGTAAGCCCCATCGAGTGAGTCAAATGTGTAATTGTATTCATGGCTTCATCGCTTGACTGACACGATGTACACACTTCAAATACTATACTTAACTGTGACAAATGGTACAATCAAATACGCAACATCATCCGGCGTTCTGCAAGAGAGTCGTCGTCGAATATTTATGTAATATGACAGTTCAAATTTTTTTACAATTACAGAATACAGAAAAGATAGAAAAGAAACCTTAACATTTTTAAATATACTAAAAAACTTACCCATAAAAACCAAGTTTTTATTATATTCCCTTTCTTTGTAAAATATAACAACAATTAAAGATTAATTAATTAGAATTAAAACATATAACATAACACTAAACTTACAGTAATTTAATATACTTCTAAAATGTCAGATGTTTTGAGCTTTGATAAGACACTTCATGCTTCGAAGATTAAATTCTAAAAACATTTGTCAGTCAATTTAGATTTTCGACATTCGTAGTGAAGTACCTATTATGTATACCGACGGAGTAATTCAAATTTAGAAAATATTCCGCGACATTATCGGGCCGCCGTTGCTAATAATCAAATTTTTCTAATGATTCCAATTTGAAAAAACCAATAAAATTTCTAAAAATCCGAAATTATACTATAATTATTTTATTTTTTTAACGAAAATTTGATAGATCTTCTTGATCGTCACCACGAGTCTGCTTGCCAAGTTTCAGCTCGATTGGATAACGGGAAAAGGGTCAAAAATTGATCCAAAGTTTTTTTTGACGGCAAGGCGGCAAGCAAGCAAGAAGACGCCACGAGTTAATATAAAGGGAGTAAAAATGATAACACTGCTTACATTCACTATTTGTTATTTGAAATAATTATAACATTGTCATTTCTGACGAATCATCTTCAGTAATATAACTAATACTAAACATATGACTGAAGGACGATGTGAGGAGTGGATTAGAGTTGGGTGGATGTAGGGACGTGGTCATTAGGCGCAGAAGAGGAGAATTAATATGAGGTATTTGAATATTAATTTCATTTTTGTTACAATAAATCGAAAATTTTTCTAATATATCTAGGTCCTTTCCTTTTTTACAAATGTGTATCAAATATATTGTTATATTTCTCTTTTTCTTTCTAAGAAAACACTAGAACGAATGTCGAGATGTGATCATCGATCTGTATTATTAATAATTAATTAATTATTGGAAAATGATTAAAATTTGATTAATTAACTAAAATCACTGGACACGAATTTAACTGGAGAAATATTCTGTAATTCGTACTAAATCTTGCACTAATCACTCGAGAATTTTCCACTTGTATTTAGAAATTCTGATTCACGACGTTTGAATCGTTCTTTATCGAATACTTTTCTCACGTCGGTGGTTACTTTATTGCTGGTCAATATCCGCACGGAAATCTCCCATTGCTTGTTGAGTATTCTCCTAATTATTGTCGATGGTATTTCGCTAGCCACATTGAATCGCTGCTGGTCGCGTCTACAGTTTCGCTATATCAATGGTTTCGCCAAAACGTCACAGCTAGAACCGTTGTTGCCGCGCGTCTTGTGCGTATATTTATTCTTCTCGATGTTTCAGATTTATTCCCGTGAATTCCAGATACTACCAGCAATTTCTAATTTAGTGCTGTAAAATTCTCTATTACGTGTTATTCTTTCCGTTTCCACAGTGTAGTGACAATATGTATTAATATTTTATAATAACCTCATTATTTAATTTTATTTAAAGTTGGTACGTACTTATAATTTTTTATTTTCTTTTCCGCTTTATATTATTCACTTCTCATGTATAATTGTTTATGTAATATGTATACTTATATGACGAACCAGATCTTGTGCGTCAATCTGGTTACGGGTATTATATAATAAAAAAATATTTTTATTATATAATACTCGTAAGCAACTATGATGGAATCTTGTGCTTACCGTCAGGAATAAACTATTTTTCAGGTTTGCATTACGGTCGTTTAACATATTATTTAGGCATTGAATCTATGGATATGTTATAGGATGGATGTGTTGAACTTCGATTCTCGAGTTTCTTCGCTGGAGAGAGTGCCCTGTCGCCGTGCGGGTCAAGGACGTAGTGATAATTTCTTGCGCGGTCGCAGATTATAAGTACTGCATGGGGTTGTGTTGATTTATTCTACGCTAGGGGTCCGTTCTTCCACCTTTTAAATACGATGTAGACAATCCCAAAGTTCTCCGTGTAAGAATTTGAAATTCATGCTTACCTAAACATGCTATGTACTCTCAAACCCTTTCTTCTTCAACAATCTCAAACAAGATTCTCTGCGGAACTATTGATTCTCTTTCTCTATCTGACATAAATTTGCATGTTAAACACCGTATAAGAAACCCGGAGTTCTTTAGAATAAGCCAGCACACTAATAATGTTGGTTACTTTTCTCCCATCACAAGGTTGTGTCGCACATATAATATGTATTGTGCTGACCCTAACATTGATGCTGATATTCTTGCAGATACTCATCGTTCAAAAACTCACTCATACACAACATCAATTTTCTAAACGATGACCTGAATCTATAGATCCATTAAATCAATTATTTATTAAATACTTATCTTACTACATTCAAACACTAAGTATACAATACACATAAATGTATCTACATGTGAAGTAAATATACTTAAATGCAAAAATACATGTTACTAGAGCGTGCAGAAGACATTTGTAATTGGGATAATGGGCATAGTCTTCATTTATAATGTTTTATTATTAGAGTATCGTGTACCTATTATCCTGTTAGTGTCTCTAATAAATATACAAAAAAAAATTAAAAAAACCTGAAGAAGGCAATCGAGAGAAGCATTTAAAAATAATATATGAGAAAAACAAAACTATGTTCGCTTTTTTTACTAAACCGAGATTCCTTTTTACGTTATCACGTCGCAAGCATGATCTAATCACATGTATTTTAAAAAGACCAATATTTTAAGAACGCTTCGAACGTAAATAACCTTTAATGTAATATAAGCATAATAATTTCATTTTCCGTGTGTCTGACCGTCTGTCTGTTGGTTCGTAAGGCCGGTAATTTGCTAGAATAAAGTTTTAGATGGTAAGAATATGACAAGCAATCAGCGCGTTGCTCAAGCCACACGCAAGGGTCGAAATTACACGGTCTTGACTTGTAGGATTATTTTATTATATTTTAATTTAGGTTTAAGCGAATAAGACTTATCTTTGGATAAATATGCAGTCATGCCAATGTGATAGTTATCAACTATAATCCTAATGAATATGTGCGATTATTATGTATGCGGGGTATAAAAGCAAAGGCAGCAATATCCAAAAAAAATTAATGCAGTAATCGAGGATTACGAATTTATAATGTACTAACGTGCGTCTCTCTATTCTATGACAAGAGCATGCCACTAATAAGCATGTGTGTTTGATTGTTAGCTTTGAGCATGCTTAATATAAGCATGCTCATAAATGCATGCTTAAAATAAGCATGCTAATAATGAGCAAGTGTGTATAGTTTTAACCAAATCCAAACACAAATTCACAATAAACAATTGGGAAATAGGAGCAGTTGACGAATATGTGTACCTTGGTCATAAGATAAAGCTGGGGAAAGAAAACCAAACACCAGAGCTTCTAAGAAGAATAGGTCTGGGCTGGGCAGCATTTGAAACACTTGTTTGAAAATAAGGAAATCCCAATATGCCTGAAAAGAAAAATGTTCGATACATGTATCCTACCGATGTTGACATATGGACTAGAAACAGCAACGCTAACAGAAAAAAGCATACAAAAATTAAAATGTACACAGCGGGCCATGGAAAGGCAGATGCTCGGCGTAAGCCTTCGAGATAAAATCAGAAATGAAGAAATAAGACGCCGAACAAAAGTTGCCGATATTATGGACCGTATTGCAAAACTAAAATGGCAGTGGGCTGGACATATGGCTCGACAGGAGGATACTAGATGGGCACCCAGAATCCTACAGTGGAGGCCCTGGACAAAAAATAGAAGCGTCGGAAGACCTCCCAAAAGGTGGTCTGATGACATAGTCCAGCAAGCAGAAAGAACCTGGATGCGAAGGGGGAGAAATAGAGATGAGTGGAAGAAAATGGAAGAGGCCTACATCCAGCAGTGGAGGAAAAAAGGCTAAGGAAGAAGAAGAAGAAAAAGAAAAAGAAGAAGTGTATAGTTGTTAGGGCATGCTTATTAGTGGCATGCTCATTAGCATGCTACTAATAAGCACGTGTATCTGTACCTTTAGTTTTTTTAATTTCAAGTCGTTACTCATCATTATTTTGTGTGTACACCAAATAAAAGACGTGCGTGCGAAACAAAGCGGCCACGCGATCTGACAAAGAATTTCGACACGCGGGCGACACGTCCGCAAGAACAGTTAAGCCGACGCAGAATCCATGTCATTGGGACAGTCGCCGAAAGTTGTCGACACCAAATTACATTATGCGGTTTTTTTGTGGCCGCGCCGCTGCCTTTGTAAAGAAACTCGTAACCTTTGCTTTGCAGCGGCCGCCCGGGTCGGCTCGGGTCAAAGTAACGCGTGGCCCGCGCTTTGAGAAATGCACAGGTGAGCTGAACGAACGATAAATTGAATAAATATGTCACGAAATATGCAAACAAAAGGACGAAAAGGTGTATGAATCTAAAATAAAGCTTAAATTTGAGCTTTAAATTTGAGTTGCGGTATTTTTTGGTGGATACTCAATCTATTATTTTTTAATAACCAAATTAATTAATCAATTAGAAAGACATATAGAAAAATCTAATCCACGAAAAAATATTTTGGCTACTACCGGGATTCGAACCCGGGTCACCTCCTTTCCGGGGCGGTGTTCTAACCACTTAGCTATAGGAGCCTTGTAGATTTCCGTGAATATATCGACCTTATATGTAATTCTCATTTTTATTGATTGATTAATTTTTATTTTTGTCCACAGAGCAATACACTTTTTGATACGGTAGTTCAAATTACTTTGTAATACTACCGCTAGACGGACGCCAGAATTAAACAATTAATTCATTTCATTTGGACACATTTGATACAACCGATTTTAAATTCAAGAACACATTCATATTTGTGAAGTTGTAATTTTTCATAACAAATTTTTTTATTTTTTTTATATATTTAGAATCCAAATATCTTAATTAATAAAGATTAATAATAATAAAGAAAATCAAAAGAATTACTACAAAAAAGGCAAGGGCTATGTTTTTCGCAGGGTCTTAAAGAATAAGTATGCAACATTTGGTTCAGATCGGTCAAACGGTGTAGATCTGTATAGAGGAACACAGTCAGACACATGAAGTTTAATGTGTATATAAAAAATTATTATTGTTTTAACCACAATTAATTTTCATTGTAAAAATTCAACGTGTTTCGGGAGCGACGCTCCCTTTTCACGGGAGAAGTTATACTTTTTTGGATTGATTGTGATAATTAATATTTCAATATTGGTTAATAATGTATATTAGTACAATAATACGATATCTAGGGAGATAATAAATATAATTGATAACATTTTAATTGACTATTGGTTTGTGATAGCTAAAATAAGAGATAAAAATGTCTTTGAATTGTCTTTCGACGCGACGACTCGAAGACGTCTATCGCCGCAGCATCGCAGACATATGATGCGACGAATTAAAAAATTATGAATTTTCAAAAAAAGTTTCTCCCCATTTTCATGTTTTAGCAATTTTCGGCATAAAACAGTTCTGAATATAAAATACGGCTTTTTGTTTTGAAATCGAATATCTGACAACTGCCTCGTTTTTGCAAAAACATCGACAATAACATGAAATCCTAATACACACCTAAAATCGTAATTCAATAAACAGTTCTAATTTTCAATTCAATAACCAATCATTCGTCCGCAACATGTTGTTTCCCGCTACGCGCATTTCCGCTACAATGCGCACACGGTGCGGGCGTAACTTCCGCTACACTAAAAATTTTACCCTAAATGCGCCAAAAGAAGATAACTTTAAAAAAATGAAATTTTGTCATTTCCATCACAACATTGAGATTAAAATTAATTTACGTGTTATATTTTACCAGCACCATACAAAAGTGAAATGGCTAATTTATTTTATTACATGGTCCATTGTTCTCACGTTATGCAGAAGTAGATTCACGAACGGTGCGGTCAGCAGGTAGGTGTTTAGTATTGCGCACAGCAAAAATATGGTAAAACAGGAGGAAGAGAATGTGGTGTAAAGTAAGCGGTGTCGCAATGTTGACCTAGGTCAAGTTTCGCAACGCTATACCCGATAGGTCACCACTTCTTATCCAAACCATCTGCGAAGTGGTTGTACATAAGTGTTTGTATAAAAACTGACTGAATCAGTGTTTTGATCACATGGGTCACTACCCATTTTCTTCTTCTTCTTTTCATGCCCTATCCGTTCAATGGACGTTGGCCAACGCAGTAATTTGTTTACTGCGGCCCGGAAGAGCTCTTCAGCTTTTCACAGTGACTCCTTTTCATAGCTTTAATGTAGTCTCTTTTTAATTGATTAACATTTTATTCCATTTTTAAAGCAATCCGCTTTTTAAAACGCATTGGTCACAAATACTTTTGTGTATCTACCGCCAGAGGACGCCAGAAATGTATATTTTTTAAAGTGGATTGCTTTAAAAATGGAATAAATATGTTAATCAATTAAAAAGAGACTACATATAAGGTTGAAAATTTTTCGTTATCTTACCAATCTGCGGTGGCGAAATTGGATAACGCGACATCCCCGGATAGAATGGAGGTCCGTTGGTTCGAATCCCGGTAGCAGTTAAAATATTTATGCGTTAATTTGATTTTTCTGTACGTCTTTTCTAATAGATTTATAAAAAAGATATTTGTAAATAAAATCAAATATGCTTTTCATAACGCGCAGGAAAATATTCTTTCAAACATGTGGAAGAGAAGGAGTCAACCTGTAGAAATTGATGATCAGTGGGAATATGTAAGGAAAAAGAAAAAGAGAGATACCTGCTCTTGTAATAAATCATAAACCTTAATATTGCGCAGTTTTTCGATTAAACACGTCAAGAGATGACATGCAATAAAATACACTCAAAGATTTCTGGCAGCGCGTTGAATTTTACAAGTGGTTAGCAAACAAGTGAACGAATTGAGTATCATTCATAATTACTGGTGTGTAATAGTTTAAATTGTGGATTGACATTATAACTATATTGACAGGATATATCGCAATGACGGCAAACACTCGAATTCTCATCTCAAATCATTAAATGATAATTATAAGAGAGATTGTGCGTCCATAACATCAAAACTAGATGCATTTTCTACGGTTATTACGAATTTTATGAGGAACTTGAAGCCATGTATTCTTCACTAGGGGACAAATCGCGAAACATTCCGCGCGGCATGTCGCATCAACATCAACGTTCATGTTTCGGGTACAATGACGCGGTAATTTGACGTGTACACACCGGGACTGACATATCACTTGTCGCGGAAATGTCGCCCGATGAGGCTAAGATGACAGCTGCGTATCTATTTATTTTAACGAGTTTATCGAAACGGAAGAGGAGAAAAAGGTGGTGGGTGCGAAATTATTTGCTGCAAAGAGAAAGAAGGAAGGATATTCTATGCGATCTTCGAATGTCTGACGGATCTTTTGTCAATTTCACTCGAATGACAACAACTGATTTTGATAATTAATTACAAATAATCGGACCTACCATAGTCAAGAAAGACAATATTAAGGATCGCTGTTGGCCCTCACATCATTTTATTTTTATATTCACGGTTTGAAGTGTCCCACAAAATTGTACGGCTTTGGTAGAGCGCGATGAGTTCGAGAACAATTTCGTTTTCCCACACTAATGTCATGTTGATGGATACAGCGCGCGCGCATTCACTTGTAAACATACCACGTGGTGCTGACGCGCGGCGCAATGTCGCGGTGAGCTCGCTCGGGCACCGTGCGCATGGTAATGTTGCCACGGCACGTAGAAATGCCGCGCTATGTTGTGCGCGACGTTGCAATGTCACATAGACTCTATGCCGCGAGTGATATTGAGGGACAATTAGTCCCCTAGTGAATACATGGCTTGAGGGTGGATGGGTCCTGTCACGCGCGTAATTTTATTATTTGGGGAGGGGAGGTAAATACTTTAGAACTGAGACTTTAAAACGCTCGAACCAACCCCGGATTACTCTGCTGGGTCCCCAGACCAGTTCTTCTACAAACTACGTTGTCAGTGTACCAGGTAGTGAAGGCAAGACTCGGAATTAAGATTACTAAAGATCTCAGAATGATGTCTGAATATAGCGTCGAAACACAGCAGAACATGCTATTTTTTTTTACTTTCTTTCTTTTAACTCGTGGCGTCTGCTTGCTTGCTTGACGAAAAAATTTTGGATCGATTTTTAACCCTTTTCCCTTGATCCAATCGAGCTGAAACTTTGCAAGCAGACTCGTGGCGACGATCAAAAAGATCTATCAAATTTTCCTTAAAAAAAATAATAATTATAGTATAATTTTGGATTTAAAGAAACTTTAATGGTTTTTTCAAATTGGAATCATTACAAAAGTTTGATTACTACCAACGGCGCCGGCGGCCCGATAACGTCACGGAATATTTAAAATTTGAATTACTCCGTCGGTCGGTATAATAGGTATTTCACTACGAATTTCAAAAATTTATGACAATTGGTTCATAGCTGACAGCACACTTCGGTTTTTTGGGAAGAAATCAAATAATAAAGATATATTTTTAGAGACTTTTGACGTAGATATTTGTCTAGACATGTTTCATTATCGGTCAATCAATTATTACACGATGGTAAACTTAATTTACAAAGAAAGGGAGTAAAATAAAAAATTGGTTTTTATGGATTAGTTTTTTTCTAATTTCGAAGACCCTACCATACTAAGTGAGTACTCTACTTGATATGGAGTGCATAGACTTTGTAGCTGATAGTGATATCTCTATATTTTCAATGTGAAATATTAAGTAATATTCTTTTAAATGTATAAAGTGTTATTTGAAAAACGTGAATAACCTCGAAGGACTATATTCCCGCTTTAATTATTAGTCGAGAATGTTCAAACAATCATGACCTAATATTAATAGCCATGGAGATATGCGACATCTTATTTTGCATTTTTTATCAATATTTCTGACTTATTTTTTGTAAAACGTTGGATTATCATTACAGTAACTTATATCGAATATGAAAAATTCATTCCGTTTCATACAAGTCAAATAAAATAACAAAAACCTCCCAATTCTAATTAGAATTTCTGCAATATTTTTAAAATTTTATTTAACTTTTAATGAAACGAATGAATTTCTCGTAATCTAAGTAATATAAGTTTTGTAAAAAATAAGCCATAAATACTGAAAAAATATCAAACTTTGATATTGATATTAGGTCATGGTTGCCTGAAAATTTTGCTTGAGTATAGTCCTGTGAGGTTATTAATGTTTTTCAAATAACCCTCTATATGATATTCTTCTGAATTATTTAATATAATATAAATTAGAATACGCCTGAAAATTATTATTTTCAATTTTATTAATTCCCTGGTTAGACCGGTATATATTTTTAACAATACCTTTATATGTTTGTTCTGAGATCAAATTGTGTTCTCAGAACATATACAAATATTTGAATAATCATATCATCACAAAGTGTAAACCATCCTTCAGAAGAAATATTCTTCAAAAAATGAATAATTGATAATGTTGAAAAATTAATCTAATTTAATTGTTGGAGCGAGATGGAACACTTGCAGAGTGAAGAAGTGTCTCGTTGCCAATTTTTTATTGAAACACTGACCACGGAGTTACACTTTCATCGAGATGGTGGACATCCAACACTTTCGCTGGCTGGGCGCCTCATTTCGAGAGCTGATCACGCAACGCACGGTCACTCCATGTCTCCACTTTACACATACTTACGATAAATAATCGAAATGTAAAATTTCGATTATCATTCCAAAAAATTTGCAAAATTTTCTTCTTCTTCTTTTTCGGATGTTGTCTACCATTTTGGTTACCATGGCGTTATTTACTGCGGCCAGGAAAGGCTCTACAGTAAACTGGCCAAACCATCGTCTATAATTTTTTTGTTTTTTATTTATTTCGGAAATAAAACAGACATAAGTTAATAATGTGGGTGAATAAGAGCATAAGTTATCAGAATCGAACGTATCTTAACATATTTCACATAAAAACAAATTCGAAATATGTAAACAATAAGAAGAACAAATATAGATTAGAATACAAGAACAGTAGCAACATTAGAATGGAAAAAGTGAAAATAAAGAAGTAATGAACTTATAATGAGAAATAAATTTTGCATTTTTTTTCCAATATTGCTGACTTATTTTTTGTAAAGCGTTGGACTATCATTATAGTAACTTATATCTAATATGAAAAATTCATTCTCTTTAATACAAGTCAAATACAATAATAAAAACCTTCGAATATCAATTGGACAACATTCTAATTGGAATTTCTGCAGTGTTTTTATCACTTTATTTAACTTGTTTTAAAACGAATGAATTTTTCGTAATCGATATAAATTACTGTTATTATAATTCAACGTTTTGTAAAAAGTAAGTCGGAAATATTGAAAAAAAATGCCACCTTTTATATTGCATAACTCCAAAACTATTGATATTTGGTTATGGCTGCTTAAACATTTTCGATTCATAATCAAGGCAGGAATATAGTCCTGCGAGGTTATTTATGTTTTCCAAATAACCCTGTACATATATTGCAAAAATTGAAAATAGATTTTTTCGGAGTTTTTATTATTTTATTAGACTTGTATTAAAGCGAATAAATTTTTCACAGTCGATATAAGTTACTGTAATGATAGTTCAACTTTTTGCCAAAAATGAGTCAGAAATATTGAAAAAAAATGCAAAATTTGATACTGCATATTTCCATAACTATTGATTAGATCATAGTCGCTTGAATACTTTCGACTCATCATCAAGGCAGGAATCCACCTGTAAAGTTTTTGCCTTATAAATAGATACATAATTATTATTTTAAAAATATAGATTTTTAAAAAATAATTCTTTGTAAACATCCTGTTACTCATACATAAAGCATCTCAATTAAAGATTTGAACAGACTGTACCTCACCAAAAAGAATTAAGATTCCTGTGTGGGGTGAGGGATAATCACTTACAATCATACTGGTAGTGCAATATAAGTTGACTTACAATACTATTTATTTAATATATCGAAAATTTTTGAATAAACAGTCAAAAAGAGACTAAATTTACTCACAAAAGTCAATTCTACAATAAATGAGAATCCACTCGGGTTCACCGGGGGAATATGCACACAAGATGCAACCGCAAACATACACCATCATACAAAGCAAATTGAACAAATCAAGTAATTGCATCGGCATCTTCATCGATTCGAAGGAAGTACTCGACAGTATCTCCCACGAACAACATTGTTACTACCTTTCTTTTAACTTGTAGCGCCTGCTTGTCTGCAGAAAAAACTTTGGATTGATTTTTAACCATTTTCCCGTGATCCAATCGAGCTGAAACTTTGCAGACATACTCGTGGCGATGATAAAATGATCTAATAAAATTTCGTTAAAATTTTTAAAATTATTATAGTATAATTTTGGATTTTTCGAAATTTTAAAATTTTTAAGTATATACTGTAATTTAATTTAACGTTTTTTTTAAATTGGAAACCATACAAATGAGAAAGGAGCCCGACGCTGGGGAAGACGCGAAACCTCTTTCAACTAGTCTGACTCGGGCCAAGGGTCCGATCAGACGGTTTCCGCCGACGCCGTGCCCCCTATACCAATTAGTAAGTTTTAAGGATAATAATATACATGGAATTGATTTTCCACATGAACTTAAAGCAAGAGGAATATGTTGATAGAATATCAAATTGGAAACAATACAAATTAGAATGAGAGTATACCTAATAAAAACTTATGGGTTAGTTTTTTTTAAAGAATAGATCACAACTCGACACTTTGTCCCGACTAGTGAATGCAATCCCGAGTTGGGATTGCCCTTTCGGGATCCCTCGAGATTAGAATTTCCAATCCCGCGTGATCCCTATGGATCGGGATCTCGAATATTTTTGTGTTTTTTTGTTTATAGAGCTAAATAGCAATTAACGACAATGCATTGCATTTTTATATCCGCAATTTTAATAAAATACTCATTATTAATCAGTGCATTAAAGTTTTTATTTTTCCGAGCATCAATCAGTCAATGTAGTAGAGTAAAAACTACTAACTGGTTGTCGTTTTTATTACTATGTTAGGTTGATAAAATACAGCAAATATTATTCAAAACTATTTTCATTTTTCGAATGTGACATAAGTTTTAAGTACTTACTAAAAGTTCTATAGACATATTATACAATTAAACATACAATACATAAAAAATGCTGATCAATCCCAATAATCCCGATAATCTCGTCCGATTCTTCGCTTCGGGATTGATCTCGTAAAATGCCTCGAGATCTCGCGGGATCCCGATCTCGCGGGATCGGGATTGCATTCCCTAGTCCCGACGCCAGTCCAGCGTCATCGAGAGTGTTGAGCAGCCTCACGTGCGGCATCTTGGACTTTCCAGTCAGTCATGCGTCAAAATCAGCGCTCACACTTCTTCGAAAAAGCAACACGAATAACGACAAAACCAAATTCGTGTCAAGCGCCAGTGAACGGTCTGGTCACGAACAGCGCGCCATTGTGTTTGTACTGTAATTGCAGCGTGATTTGCGCGGGAGTTTGTGATCACTCATCTGCCAGAAGACGAAACGTCCGCATTTCGTTTTCGACTTTCGAGGTTATTAATTAATTTATTTTATTTCAACGGTTTACACCTATTACAATAAAATAATGGTCTTATACATAACTGGATAACACAGTGTACAGTAATTTTTGCAGAATATATATACAACTGGCTTACCTCCAAAGGTAGAACAGCAACTGAAAATTTACTTACTGTAATTGCGTAATAATGTCTTTAAATAAAAATATATACCTATATAAATTAATTAATTAATCAAGGAAAATAAAAAAATAATCTTAAACAAAACTTTAACCCTTTTTACATTAAACAATTATTCTACACATATTTACACTTGGACTTATGACTAACTCAACTTTCACTAACATTCCACTTGATACTCTATAGATACATAATAACTACCTTATGAAAATAAATACTACTGACGAACTCGAAAAAAAATTATAATTGTGTTCTATAACGCCACTCTGGGACAGGCCTAGCCTAGTAGAGTGGCATAATCCACAAATTAAACAAAACAAAAAAATGTGTAAATTATCTTATGTTTTATCTTATGTTCTATTGTTAAATTAGTATTAAGTATCTTATTTGTAAACAAGGATTTTTAAATAAATAAATAAATATCCTAAATTAAGTAAGACAATAATATGTATAACAATATGAACAAAGACATGTATACATATGAACAAAGATTAATCGAATAAATTAACGGTAAAATGTTCATTAAGGAGATTCCGATAACGACTCAGGTCAATGCAATTTGTGCATACTCGTTACCTAGCATTAAAAGTCTGTTGATCGTGGAATATTTTTGGTGAGAAGTGTTAGTTTTGTTGAAGTGAAAAAATGCCTGCGATGGGGTATTTCTGGACGGTATGTGAAATGATATGGACGATAACAGTTCAGGGGCGTCCAAGTTACAAGAATGAATGAATTTATTTTGTATAAATATCAAATTTTGTAAAAAAAGATCAGCAATTAAGTGAATCTTATTAATTTGCTAGGGTAAAATGTTTTATTGAAAGAAAAGGTTATTCAAGTTTATTAATTTGTTTATTTTTTTGTATTGTTATAGCAGCAGCACAATCACCATACTTCGGCAAGTCCTTGGGAAAGCTGTCAGAGTTCCATCACGGAGTGTCCGGGCATGTGTACGCCGTCGACGGAAGGACGCTCTTCATCAAGGACTTCACTTACGACGGAGAAGGACCAGGTAGAATTATTTCCACTATTTCAGTAACTTTTTACCACCAGTTATATTCGCCATTGGGAAGAAGAAAAACGGTACGGATTTAAGGGCGACTTGAGATTTTTTAAAAAGCTTAAAACCATTCCCTACAAAGGCTAGAATGAAATCAAATTTATGAAAAATATTATGCGTGAATAGCGTCGATAGATTGGCGTGGCATGCAAAATTTAGCGTGCAAATCGTTATTAGTATTTAAAAGGTTATACCCCCTATTGTCAGGGTTATTAAATTAAAATCTAAAATTCTGAGATGAAACGTATTTATGTACTTGTATAATTTTTACGAGAATTGTAAGCATGTAAATATCGTCATTTGGTAGCATTAGTTTGGTTAAATTTAAATAAAAGCTTTGGTGACGATCATTTTTTACATTAGTTATGTAAATTGTTACATGGGTGACGGACATTTTTACATAAACAATTATATTTTTTGATGAAAAGGTGAATTAAAAGAATGTACCTAAATGTATACAAAAAAAATCTGATAGAAAGTCGATAAAAGTGCTTAAATTTATTGATCTAGTCCGGAGAAATACAAATTAATTAAAGAAAAAATCACACACCAAATTGTAACACATTATTTGTGCAACATAGTGATGTATAGCGATACATATCTAGGGAAAAATATTTTAACAGTCTACCAGATAACATCAGAAAGATAACAGACGAAAAATGCCCACAAAAAGCGATCAAAGACTTTATTGTACCTATATGAAACTAAACAATTTAAGCAACACTCTTCTTAACGCAAGCACTCGTTTCTATAGAACAGAAAATATTCTGCATTGAAGTCATAATATAACTAAAAGTCTTATTGTTTTTATATTATGTGTATTTAGAATTACTTTAAAATAAATATATTTTAAAAAATCTTTACGAATGTTTGAAAAGACAGATATTCTAGACTCTAGAATATTTCTTATAAGAGTATCTTTAATTGATCTGGAACTAATTTTGAATATTGGTATGTAATCATCCAATAAAATAAGAATAAAGATTAGATAATAAGCTTATTGCATAGAATTATTAAAATGTTTTACAAATAATAGAATAGAGTGCATAGAATTAATATAATATAATGCATAGAATAGCTAACTGAATAGTAACAAAAGCATCTAGATGTTAATATGACTATCGTTCATCTTCATATACCTACCAAACAACATCTTTCGACAGACCTACATTCAAAATTCTCAATAAATTACTTGAAAAAAATATTGCAAACTCATATTCGAAACATAGTAAAAGTAGAAAACGACATGTCCAATGACATTGAAATTCGAAGCGTTACCAGACACTCTGTTGCCAATTCTGTTTGATTTGTATTCCGCGGCCGTCTCTAAGGCAGCACTAGATGAATGATTGACTGGCGTGATGGAGCGCGGCCAAATGATTAATAATGCAAGATATGCAGATGCCGTTATTATTGCAGTTAACCCGAAGTCTTCAAAAATGGTTCGTGTATTAAGTGACAAAGACATGTGGGTTGAACACGACCTCAAAAAACACAATCGCATTGACTCACCTGAAATATTAAATTCCATACACTTCAATATCCTATAGAGATAACAGCAGCACACTTTCTCCACTTGGATCTTCGGAGAACAGACTACGGCAATAACTTTATAATAACCGTGTTCTTGACACCTAAATTGAGCATAAAGGCAGCTATTCGCAAAAAATCAGAAAATGAGTCATGTAAATAAGAGGTAATGTTTTGCAAGAAATTGTGAATCATTTGACATAAGGCAAAAAGCAATATAAAATTTATTTTAGTGCGAAAAACGTCATATTGTTTTTAAAATTTTCACAAATCTGTATTAATTCTAAGCAATATGACAGTATACTTTAATTAATTATAGTATATTTTAATAAATTCATGATGCTGTCTAAAATCTCAAAATGTGTTTTTGTCAAATAACTGCCTTTATGCTTATGGGGGCAGTACATATAACAATTTGCAGATTTCAACACATTTGGTTTATGTTTTGAGCCTTTCACTAACTCTGTTAGAGATAAACTTGCGAGGTGACACACGTGCGCATACATGCACACATACATATACACTTACAACTTGAATTACTACCTAACCGACACGTATACGCACTCCTGAGAAATAAGGTTTTCTTGTGATTTGTCAAAACCTCTGCTTATTAGGTATAGCACTGATGTACATGATTATCAATTGTTTAAGATAACCTATAAACAAAAAAATAATAATTTAAAAAAAAAGTTGTGCCTAAGAAAAACAATGTCGCTCATCTGATCGTCAATATTAGTAATTGAAGATTTGGCTTCTTGAGAAAAAGGAGCAATCACTAAATTAATCACTGTTAATTCTGTTACGGAATCTTAGACGCTGTATCAGGCGGATCTGTATCAGGCGGATATTCAAAGTCTTCTGTAAGAGCGAGTGACTAAAGATAAGATTCTACGACCTACGACTAAAGAACAAAAAATTATACTCGAAATAAACACAAGAAAACTAGAATACCTCTGTGGAAACTGTAAAAGAGTTCGGGGTAGATGTATTTATGGTGAGCGCGGTCCTTCTCGTTAAGTTGAGTACTTCCAGTCTTGAACCAGACATTCAAAGTCCACTGTCAGCGATAAGGTTTCCGACTGGAAAGGGAATGAACAAAGGGTCAGCGAGCTATATAGACGCAACCCCTCGACATTGCATCAGTCTAGTTCTGCTTCCTTAGTTGTATACTTTCACTAGCTCTCGGAACTTAACTCCAGAAGAAATAAACATCAACAACATGACCAAGCGCTCTTTTATTCCACGACCTACCAACCTTCCATAACAACGTATTCAGGCAATCAAAACAACCACTGGGAGATGTCCGTTCATATTGCTTGACCACAATAACTTGGCGTGCGGCGACTTTGGAACCAAAACCCGCCCCGCCCGCACCCGGCAGTAACCCCTCGCCCTGTCATT
>JADDOH010010529.1:0-13140 GCA_016648135.1 Agrypnia vestita
AAACACGTCTGCTAACTATTGTTTTATCCAACTGATTGTCTCTTGGGTACGAACCAAACAAAGTTTGAACATCTCGGGAGAAATAGGTATTGTACATTGCAACGCACTTCTTAAAATTAATTCTTCAACTTTTGGAAATTGTGCAACTTTGTTTTCCACATGGGATACCGACAAAACAGATTAGTTATCTCACAGAAGGACTAACTTAGTTAGTAATAATTATTGAGAAGAACATCTTAAAAAATGAAAAGAACTCACTAACAAGTAATTCTTTCTCTCAAATGAAATAACACAAAGAAGCTTGAAAACTGGCTAGACAGTTTAAAAAAGTTGACGAGTTTACAAAACTTAATGTGAAGATATGGAGAAACAACTTTATATGAAAAGAAAATATGGAGAAGCAAGTCCATCTGAAAAGAAGATACGGAGAAACAATTCCGTCTTATAAAATCTTTTAATAGTACTGTTTAGATGATAACGTGGAGAATGTGAGGAAAGGAAAAGAAAATGCTGAAAGCTTTGGATATGGTTTTGGAGGCGAATTTTACAAATGTCTCTTGAATTATGTGGTAGTTTTGAGCCGTTCTAGTGTAGTGTTGATGATTTTCGTGTATCTTAATTAATTAAATGTCTTTGTCTTGTATTTAGAAATTTGGTAGCTTATGAATAAGTTTCCGTGTTTCAATTTTTGTAATGTTATCAACGTTTAAATGCTGTGTTATTTGGTGAACCATTTCAGTTGATTTCAAATATTTCAAATTGTAGACCATTTTCATTATTTTATTTTGTTGTCGTTTGAGTACGTTTAAGATCGTCTTGTTTCCGGTTCTCCAAAAGGGTATAGTATATCCTACTCTACTCTTACGTGTGTCTTGTACATTAGAATTTTTATGGTTTTCGGTGTGATTTCGTATAATTTGTGGAACAGGCTAGTCAATTTGGTTATAGAGTCAATTACTTTGTCTATATAAATGGTTCATTTGAGGTATCTGTCTGTAAGGAGTCCTAAGTATTTTGTATATTCTAGTTCAGAGAGTATTTTGTTGTATTTTTTATCTCCATTTGGCGAGTTTCCGTTTGGCTTATAAATAGTTTCATCTCTGTGAGATTTCTATAATTTGGCTCACTATCTTGGTCATCCTCGATTTCTTGCATGGCCCATTCTGACCCTTGTGATACTAGCTTTGACGAATCGTGCAAATAAATCATTTATTGTCATGTTGAGAGGTCATTGTCATGTTCGAAACTAATCTTTATGCGGTAGACATATGGGAAAGAGACATCACGGTATGTATGGTTCTGTGTCACGCGCCTATAACTACCAAAAGGCAGGGTAAATTGTAGGCGTGTTCGTTTCTCGCTTCAGAAGCCGTCATGCGTCGCTGACTACGCGCCTTAAATCATATTGGAAGGTTAATCGCTCATTTACAATAGTCATAAAGATATAAATATCTCTTGGATATTTAATATATATATTTTTTTACGTACTTAAACTATAAGTAAATAGTGATATATTTACTCCCTTTATATTAACTCGTGGCGTCTGCTTGCTTGCCGTCAACAAAAACTTTGGATCGATTTTTGACCCTTTTCCCGCGATCCAATCGAGCTGAAACTTGGCAAGTAGACTCGTGGCGACGATCAAGAAGATCTATCAAATTTTTGTAAAAAAAAATAATAATTATCGTATAATTTTGGATTTTTAGAAATTTTATTGGTTTTTTCAAATTGGAATCATTAGAAAAGTTTTATTACGGCGGCCCGATAACGTCGCGAAATATTTTCTTAATTTGAATTACTCCGTCGGTATGCATAATAGGTACTTCACTATGAATGTCGAAAATCTAAATTACTGTAAGTTTAGTATTATGTTATATGTTTTAATTCGTCTATAATTGTTATATTTTACAAAGAAAGGGAGTATAATAAAAACTTGGTTTTTATGGGTTACTTTTTTATTATACGGTATTAAACCTATTTGATATATATTTTTTGTGTGTGTATTGATTATGCATATAATTTTAATGTTCGATTACTTACTGCTTCAAAGTAGAAATATTATAAAAATCAATATTTCAAACGTACATTTATGTTGTAAGAACACAATTACTGGACTTTGTCCACAGAGGGATGATCTTCAATTAATGTAAAATATAAAAGTCACCCAAAGACAAAGCTATTTATATGAAAAATCGTGTATTATTTTAAATATTTGAAGTACCTAACAATGCCAAAGCCATCGTTTGTCAAAAATTTGTAATTCCCATAAGCCAATTTACATAGATGTCACCGCTGATAATGATAACCTTTATTTTTTTGTATCTACCCTATAAAGATATCCATAGTTTTCCATATAAATAGCTTAGACCCTGTGAGACTTCCATAATTCATCTAAATGATCGTTATCTAATAAACTTTCTTTCTGTGGTACCTAAACACTTCAACTTCTTCGCACTCGGGCAACTACGACTTAGTGAAAAATTATTGTAATTTGATTCAATGAAAGTGGTTTCACGTGAAAGAGCAGTAATCAAATTGTGCTTTTTAAATATATAACTTACAATCTGTTTTTTCGTCGCTCATGATGATAATGATGATGATTGTGATGTTGATAATTAGGATTATGTTAATGAGGAAGATCGTGATTGGGATTTTGATGATTAAGATAATGATTATTACGATGACGACGATAAAAGTGGTGTAGATTGAAATTCTTTATGATTATAATAATTTTGATGAAGATTATTGAGAAAATGATTATTAAGATGATCATAGGGATGATAATGATAATGATTCAATCATGATTTAATCACGTCATCCTGAACGGAGAAACTCTGAATTATATCGAATGCTCCCGTCTTTCAAATCAAAAAAATATTTTCAAAGTAACATTAGATATTGAACAGTTACCATACTGTTAGACTTTATCTGACTAGACCAGCGGTACTCAACCTTTTTTTTCTTCGGGCCACATGAACATGCTTGCTCAGTTACGCGGCCACAATATTATACGGATATGATAAAAAAGATTAATCAAATATATTTTTTAACTATAACAGAATGATAAAAATACTTATCAGCATACCAGCCAATACCAGATCAAATATTAACAACAGCTTATTTCCCAATATTTTTTTTTTCATCTTATATACTCATCATATTATACTCAACATACAATAATGAAAGAAATAAAACATAGAACTAACTAAAAATAAATAGATCAATAAACGAAAATGCACAACACCTTTTTACCGACGTAATAAGAGACGAAATTATAAAAGAAAAAATGTCCAGAGTTGCAAAGAACGCGACGCATTAAAAATACAAATAAAAAACAAAATCAGTTTATACAATACAAAGATTTGGACCTACTCAAAATACTCTGTGAATTATTTGAATAATAAAAAAAATTGGAATAGTATTTATAGATTTCAAAAAAGCTTTTCCACACGAGATTTTACTGACAGTAATGGATGAACGTGAAATACGAGAAACACAAAAAAATTACTAAAAATTACATGACCAACACAAAACCTACACCACGTGGTTGAAACTATATATGATTGAAATAACAAAATTCTTAAACTAAGTATAGAAATTGCCGGTTTTAAAATTACAGAAGATCTTTTTGCTCACGTGTTTTTCAAGATATTCTAAACTTACGGTGTCAGATTTTTAGCCCCAGTGTGTCGGTGATGTAACGTAGGTCTACCTGTCATACAAAATATGAAATATCTACCTTATTTACGAAAACTAAAACGTCACATTTTTTGTAATCGTCGAATAGACATTTTCACACCAAAATTACTAAATTAAACTGTTAGGAATGTACGGATTTTTTAATTAAAAAATATTTATTCATTACTCTCGTATTTCGGCCAGTGTGCAAGAGAGAGCAGAATATTGTACATCGCAGTTAAATCGAGCAAGAAAGAGCACGATAATACCATACATTACATGTAGGACAGAGATGGCGGTTGCTTGGGTTTCGGCGAAAGCAAAACAATATAGAAAGAGTACGGTAGAGTCGGGTAACATGTGTTAGACAAAGACGGAGTGCAGGCGACTGAAGCGAGCTGGCGACCGCTTCGTTGTATTCAGTTGTCAATGAAACATCGGCGGAAGCGGTCGCAAATTCGATTTGCCATACTTTTATAATAATTTACTAAAATAATGCAAATATGTATGTTTACCTTACATAATTATATAAAGGGACCTTTTAAAAGTCTTATCTGTATCGTATTTATGTATATTTTATCACATATTAAAAACTATGCCGATTTTTAATCAGGTAACGCTGTGTTACTCCACCGTCCCCAAAGTTTTTTTTTAGCACAGTCTTTTAAGAGTTAATCACGATCCTGATAATAAATGTGTCTCGGGCCGCATATAAAAGCTTGGCGAGCCGCAGGTTGAGTATGGCTGGGCCAGACGGAAAAAAATAATGACATGATTTAAAAAAAACCTAAAAAACAGCCACTTAGCAAAAATGCGTATGAGTATAGTTCACGCGCAAATCTGTGTACAAAACGTTGTGTTTCATTTCACCGACAAAGGAAAGCTGCCCATAAAACGTTGATCCCAAATAAAAATGTAAATACCCAGCGATACGGCTTGCAGACGGGCATATTTGCATAATCTTTCGGCCCGAAATGGCTAAGTAAATATTCAAAATTCAGAGCAGGCGTACTCTTCACGACGGAGATATTTTGAACATCTTTTTGACACCATTATTTTTGTCGGTTAGCGTACAATTTGCGTCTTCACTGTCAACACAGCAATTTTGCTCGCAGATTGCTTTTTCATCGGGAAAAATAGTCCGGGTAAAATTTGTCACTGAAACTGCCTTAAAAATAGCACTTTTTCGACACGATTTTATTTTTTTTCAATTGGTTGAGCAATATTGTAGATTGACGTTTTAAAAAATTGATTTTATTGTTTGTTTGTGTCAACTTGTATTATTAATCACACCGACATATTGGAAAAATACATCAAAATTTTAATGTAAGAGTAAAAGAGCATTAGAGATGTCTGAATAATCATGGTTTTTCTGAATTTGCAAATCATTTATTAGAAAATGATCACGGTTTTGTTAAAAATTATTATTGACTTGTATTAGACTTGTATGAGTAGCTTGTTGGTCTTGTGGTTAGGACACTCGCCTCGTGATCCAAAGGTCGCGGGTTCGAACCTCACTCCAGACTAGCAAGTTAGTCCTATTTTCATAGCACAAGCGTTTAGTTTAGTTTGAAAATAGTAAGAATATTGATGTGACACGTATTCCGTGTTCGCATCTCTATTTTTAAAAAAAAAAAAATTAAAGGGAATGAATTTTTCATATTTGATATAAGTTACTTAAAAATTTAGTCGGAAATATAGAAAAAACATGCAAACCTTGTTGTCGCATATCTCCATAAATATTAATATTAGGTCTGATAGCTTGAAAATTTTCGACTCATAATCAAGGCAGGTATATAGTTCTCCGAGGTTATTAATGTTTTCCGAATAACCCTGTATAGTAACATACATGAAATAAAAATATTTTTAATCATACAAAATCTATGATTGTGCAAATAAATAAAATTGTATATGCCATTTAGATATAAAAGTGTAAGTGTTTGTTAGAAGGCTTCGAATAAGTTAGAACACGTTTACCCAGAACCCATGATATGTTTCATTTACTTTTGATTCTGATCCAATGATTTTCCAATCGAATTCCATTCAAATACCATTTCAATTCCACTCACTCAAAATCGATTCCGATATTCCATATTCTGAATATTTAAATGGCCGGCCTATAACTGTCTGCTGATAACCCGCATGACAAATATGAGGCAAACAGTTAACCAGTTAAATATAAGTTCATGTTTACAAATAAAATTTTATGGACTAATAATTATGACTGTCAAATATATTTAAAGCTGATGAGAATCAATACAAGTGCGTTTGTTACGTTTTCTAACATATCGGTATTGTGAAAATATTTCATTGAAATAGAATTAAACAAGGGAATATGGAAGACAACAGTATACACATTCAATGTGGGTATATTTATTTTATTTATTTATTTTTAATTTAAGGACTATCGACAGGTCAGTATGATCCTAATATACAGGGTTATTTGTAAAACATTAATAACCTTGCAGGACTATATTCCTGTCTTGATTATGAGTCGAAAATGTTCTAGCTATTATGACCTAATATCAATAGTTTAGGAGATATGCGACATCAAAGTTTGCATTTTTTTTCAATATTTCTGACTTATTTTTTGTAAAACGTTGGACTATCATTACAGTAACTTATATCGAACATGAAAAATTTATTCTCTTTACTACAAGTCAAATAAAAAATAAAAACCTTCGAATTCCAATTGGAAAACATTCCAATTGGAATTTTTTCAGGGTTTTTATCATTTTATTTAACTTGTATTGAAACGAATGAATTTTTCGTAATTGGTATTAGTTACTGTAATGATAGTCCAACGTTTTACAAAAAATAAGTCAGAAATATTGGGAAAAAATGCAAACATTGATGTCGCATATCTCCTAAACTATTGATATTAGGTCATAATAGCTTGAACATTTTCGACTCACAATCAAGACAGGAATATAGCCCTGCGAGGTTATTAATCTTTTACAAATAACCCTGTACAATCATTTAGGACAAGGTGATTAGTACAGTTACATTTTACAGAAAAACATTAATACATTATACAATAAAGTGTAGTACAATATGCGACTACAAGATGAACGAAGTTCACAATCTCCGCACGATATAATAGGCACGTAGGCTCCCAGGTCGACCAAGTCAAAAAATGTATACCCGTCTTTGGGGCAGTAAAATTTTTTGTTTAGGTTGATTTTCGAAGAGTCCGTCTTACACGCCCAAATTATTTTCGGTCAGGAGTGATATAATTTTTCTCTTAAACTGAGGTTGTGTCATACATATACAGAATTGAAGGAATATTATATGAACGTTAATAATAAATATTGCTAAAAAAACTTCACTTTGAAATTCGTGAGAGTAGCTTGTTGGTCTTGTGGTTAGGACTCTCGCCTCGTGATCCATAGGTCGTGGGTTCGAACCTCACTCCAAACCAGCAAGTTAGTCCTATTTTTATAGCACAAGCGTGTAGCTTAGTTTGAAAATTGTAAGAATATTAGTGTAACAAGTATTTCGCGTTCGCATCACTATTTAAAAAAAAATTATATCAATAGTTATGGAGATATGCAACATCTGAATTTGCATTTTTTTCAAATATTTCTGACTCATAAAAAATTGGACTATCATTCGAGTAACCAGCTGTATAATTATATCAACTTAATTTTTTTTACGGATAAACTTATTCAAGATACAGGATGTCCTATATGTCCCACTTACCCAATAAAAATCTTCCAATTCCAAATGGAATTTCTGCAGTAGTTCAGTAGTTCAACGTTGTAAAAAATAAGACATAAATATTGAAAAAAATTGCAAGCTTTGTTTTTGCAAAACTTCATAACTATCGATAGTCGGTCATGGCTGCTAGAACATTTTAGTTTCATAATCAAGGCAGAAATATAGTCCTGCGAGGTTAATGTTTTCCAAATAACCCTGTATTTATTGTTCGGTTTTTTTTTATTTTTTATTTTTGATTATTTTTGTAACCTTTCATTACTATGTTTCTTTGATTTACCATATTACTCTAATTTTTATATAACTTTAAGATTATTTTATCATCTCCATTACTATGTTGGTTTTGATTTTGTAAGTATTATTTTGTTTACTTTTTATTTAATAAAGAGTCTCTTACTGTGGGAGAGGGACAGTGGATGGACTTTTGCAGGCCTCTCCTTGCCGGGTCGCCTTTTCCACGACGCGGCACGGAGATAGCCTTTAAATAAACACATTTCAACCTGGCGATGTATGAGTAGGACCGATATGGGAGCTTTCGCTCATAAAACGGTCCTGGGTATGCGGCGGGTGTCCACTGTTCTGTTTTACTTTAAGACTGTGGGTTCTTCGCTGGACTCGTCGCCTGCTCTGAAAAACCTCGAAAGCGTATATTCTGGTGCGTTAATTTGTAAAATACTATGATAATTCTCAGCACAGTGACATTTTTGAAAAAATTTAAAAAAGCAATTCATAATGCGTATCAAATAAAATTTTATCGGCTTGTCTGCTTGACTGCCGAAGAATTTTTGGATCGATTTTTAACCCATTTACTGTGATTCAATCGAGCTGAAACTTTTCATGCAGACTCGTGGCGATGATAAAAATGATCGAACAAACTTTTGTTTAATTTTTTTTTAATAATTATAGTATAATTTTGAATTTTTAGAAACTTATTACTCCCTTTCCTTTAACTCGTAGCGTCTGCTTGTCTGCATAAAAAACTTTGGATCGATTTTTAACCCATTTCCCGCGTTCCAATCGAGCTGAAACTTTGCAGGCAGACTCGTGGCGACGATGGAAATGATCTAACAAACTTTCGTTTAAAAAATTAAATATTGTAGTATAATTTTGGATTTTTCGAAATTTATATTCAGATGAAAAAGGATCCCGACGCGTGGAGAAGGCGCTAAACCTGTTTCACCTAGTCTGACTCGAGCCATGGACCTGATCAGTCAGCTATATGTTGATAGAATATCAAATTGGAAACAATACAAAAGAGAAAGGGAGTTTAATAAAAATTTGTTTTTTATGGGTTAGTTTTTTTAAACGTATTATGTGTGTATGTATCAAGCAAATGTCTTTTTTTTCAATAAACTCCGATTTAGAGATACTAATTAATAAATGACTAATTAATTTCCACTGTTATCATTTGCCTCCCGCAACCACGACCCGTGACAATATATTATCCGATTTTCCGTATTCAGAATAAAAAATGGAATATAGCTATTTCATTTATAAAATTCAATAAACATTGGTTACCAATACTGCACTGCTTGGGCAGTATATATATAGATGCCCAAGCGGTCACTTATTTAATATTGTTTTTAATCTTCCTAATAAAAATACAACTAATTTTTTTGAAAATACGATCAAGAGAAATTATTTAAATAATATAATGGTCCAATTAAAATTTCATCTGATGATGCTGGATGGAAGATACAGCAGCATTATTGACCTGCATCTTGAAGATAACAGGTATTTATTTTCGGTTATTGAAATGGGTTACTTATGTATCATCTTTGAACATGTTTAATTCAAAAAGCATTTTTTAAATCAACCGGAGAATATTTAAAACATAATAAAATATTTTATCAAAAATAGATATTTTATTTAGGCTAACATAATAAGCATTAGTTTGAAAATAATATATTAAAAATAATCATATTCAAATTTCAAAAAAAATAATATTTTTATAAAAGACAAAACAACAATTTTTTACAATAAGATCACTGTTAAGATATATGTATTTTTGGCCAAAAGAAATCATTTACCAAACAAATCCGAGAACGTATTTCAAAACAAAAATAACAGATTTCAAAGGGACAATAATACGAATGTTTCACCATACGTTTTCATGATGGCATTCTATACAAACTCGTGACAAAAATATCCTTTTGTGTCCAAAACAAAGCCCCAGTGACCGAAAATAAATCACCAAAATCGCTGTGTGTCCATCATAATACGACAGATGCCTTAAACCTTACCCCATCAATCCTTATCTTACGCATTTAAACATAACTGTTCATTAGTAAGATTCGATTTATGTATTTTTTGCTAATTATCGATATTAAATAAAACACTTTGTTTTCATCACTTTATTAGATTAAACAAGCTACATGTTTCGAGAACAATGTTCTCTCCTTCAGGCTTTAACTAGCAATGTAGTCTGATTTTGCAAAACATTAAATAGAATATGGCCATACATTTAATATCAACACAGGTTTAAAATTTTTACATTTTAGCTATAAGATCCCACAAATAAATAATCTAGAAATACTTGAAATTAGGAACAATGTTAATATTAATTCAAATTTAATAAATACACAGACAAAATTTTTGCATAACCCAACATTGAATATTTTTCCACTTAACATTCCATCCTCTCCAGATGACCCATAATAATTAACACCTCTGATCCCCTCTCTTCTCACCAATCCCTTCACCGTAACACATTTGAATTGTATTCTTTTTCAATTTTTAGTACAACAATAATCCTGAAGGAGAGAACATCGTTCTCGAAACATGTAGATTGTTTGATCTAATAAAGTGGTGAAAACAAAGTGATTTGTGTTTTATTTTAATAGTAATGTCATCACAAAGTTCAAGCCTTCATACAGAAGAAAAAATATTCTTCGAACAGTTAATTATTAATAATTTAATGAAAGACACTTCCGCACTAGCTTCATTAAAATATTGATTAATCCACCGAGACAAATTAGTGGAATGCTCCACTGTTCTCATACATACTTCGCCTCTAGGTTTCACTAGCTCGAGTATTCTAAGAAGATTCAGTTTAACTTTGCTTTAACGATATTTCGAACAAGGTTTAACTATAATTACAGAATGCCTGACTACGATTGCATCGGTACAGACTCCGATGGCAGTATGAGATTAACTCAATCCACATTAGATGAAGCTGCGTTCTCATGGAGGTCTGGATCGATAATGATCAAAGAAGTGCAACAACTGCAGAAATACGCATACATAACATAATCTGCCTTGTTGCCTTTCTTTGAGCTACACGTGCAACAACTTTACACAATTGAAAGCGTCCTTATAAAAGGGGTTTATATGCAAAAACAAAATTTTACAGTAGAGAGAAAAAAGCGAAATGAATAACAAAATATGATTTTATTTTTATTTTCTAATATTTACTTGCCAATTATGGGAATTAATTTTGCATTTTCTTTAAATATTCATGTAATTAAACAATCCACTAACATTGTGAAACCTTAAACATCCGTCATATTTGTTACTACTAGATAAAAATAGAACCGTTTTCCAAGTTAGGCAACTTTTGAAGTTGAATTTCGACAAGATTGAGTTAAAACCATGAATAAAAATGTCGCACATGGTGCATATAAGCCATTTTAATATAATTAAATCATATTGTGACCCGATGTACTAAATAGACCCTTTATATATGGATGCCTTCAATTGCATCCATATATGGATGGATTTATATATGGATGCCTTCAATTGCATCCATATATTTTTTAATTCATTCTTATGAATTATTGAATATGAAAGTAAAACTTATATTAAATTTTTACTATCGTGAGAATCCTTAATTTATAAGAATAAATGAATATTCTTTCAATAAGAAATTAATTTTTTAAATTTCTTGAAAATTATTTAAGCCGCGTCAACCGACATTATTATATTAACATTTTCATAAAGCATTATGTTCATGTAAGCGTTATAGTTAAATTTTTACGTCAATGCAATAAAGTGCATTCTTGGCTTAGGAGAAATATTAATATAAATAAATAAGTATATTAAACCATGTCAGCATGTCAGTTATAAAGATGCACTTTCCTAAATCAATATATTGACAGTCATGCACTAGACAGGTGCTAAATATTTATGTACATACATAGACACGACTTTACAAAATTAGAGAGTTGTATATACATATGTATGTACGTCCTCGTTCGCTCATGTACTCAATGTTATTCAGTGACCGGGTCTAAAAATCTCCGATGATATAAAATTAATTAAATATAGTTGAATGGTACCACTGCCCGATATGCTAGCCCTGTTTCAAAGAATTAGATATAGAGGCATTCGCTCTTTCGCAAACTATAATAGTCCCCTTACCTGAAACATGCACACAATATGATTCGGATATATTTACCTGTACAGAATGTTGGTGTAACAAAAAAATCATCCAAATTTACTACAGAAAGATATGGAATGGCTAATATAATTGATCTGGTAAACCAAATAGATTCCTTTGAACCAATTACCACTAAAACTGTGGACCAACCAGAAAACTGTAAACAACATTTTTGTAGAGGCACTAGCACACTTAAGATTCTAAATATGAACATACGAAGCATAAATCATAATTTTGACGAACTTCTTGTACTACTGCATCGTCTAAATATAGACTTTCAAATCATTATTCTTACGGAATGCTGGTTAAAAGATAAAGACACAATACAGACGATACCAGGATACACCGGGCATAAAACCTCCAAACATTATAACCAAAATGACGGTGTTGTAACATACATTAAAGCAAATCTAAATGTCGAAGTAACTGAACCAGATATAAGTGACGCCAATTGTTTAAAAATTAATTTGTGTAATGGTACCTACATATATGGGATTTATCGACCACCGTCCTTCCAAAATGCGTATGAATTCACAAATTCTCTTTCTAAAGAGCTACTCACAATGGCCAAAAACCCAACAATGATCATTGCAGGTGACATAAACATTGACATAACTGCAAGTACTCCCACCGCAAATGCATCTGAATACCTATCCATGTTAGCTGAACAAGGTTTCGTTCCTGCCATTAGCAACCCAACAAGAGGTAACGCATGTTTGGACCATATTATGGTTAAAAGCAAATTCTTGGTGAAAGGAATTGTATGTGAAACTACTATCACGGATCACTTTCCAGTAATGATTGATATTGGAACACAAAAAATAAATACAAAACCTTATACAAAACCCCGACACAAACTAAATTTTGAAATGCTAAAAAAGACTTGGAAAAAGAAACTTGGTTACCAGTATACGAGACTAATGATGCTAATACATCATATTCAAAATTCCTGTATATTCTACAAAGCCACATTAAAAAAAATCAAGAACATATATCTAATAAATCGAGGAAAAAAATTAAGAAATCTTGGATAACTGAAAGTTTAGTTTACTGCATAAATAAGAGAGATGTGTTACACAAACAGTCTAAACTTAACCCTCTAAATGTCGGCTTACAAAACTTTTACAAAAAGTATAGAAATATTTGTAATAGAGCGGTCAAATCCGCTAAACACTTATATTACAAAAATATTATAAAAGAAAATAAACGTGATGCAAAGAAAACATGGGAAATTATAAGAGAAATGACTTCTACACAAAATACTAGAAGCAATGATATATGTGATATGCTGATTCCAAACAAAAATCATGCTACTGAGGATAAGGCCATTACTGAAGTGCTAGATAATGTACACGGGCATTTCGCTT